>QTSX02002452.1:0-64681 GCA_014839935.2 Entomophthora muscae | reverse complement strand
GAAAAAACTGGATAGTTTAAGCTGAAGACCAGAGCCTAAGAGAGGCTTTGTCTGAAACAAGGGCTATAAAAAGGGAGGAGCTATCTGAGACTCTTCAGGGACTGTAAAGTGGATTACAAAGGATACAATAAGCTTTTGAAGACCAGAGTTCTAAGAAAGGTTTTTGGTCTGAAACAAGGGGCTATAAAAAGGAGAGCTATCTGAGACTCTTCAGGGACTGGATTAAGTGGATTAAAAGGACCATAAGAGCTACAGAAGGAGCCAAAGACCAAGGTGCAGAAGCCCAAGACAAAGGAGCAGAAGCCAAAGACCAAGTATAAGAAATCTAAGAGATTGTTGAAGGACTCCAAGTAATAGCACAAACCCTCATTGTTCCCTATACCAAGGCCATATATCAGAAGGTTTCTAAGGGGATCTTCCTTCTGACCGTGAATAAAAAGCCTATTACAACTCCTATCCAAATTTCCCGTGATAAAAGAATATAAGTTCTATGAGTCAATTACCCCACATTTTCTACCCTAGCCCAGGGGACAAGGAATTGTATTGCCTAGGTTGCAGAAAGTTTGCCTCTAGTAAGTCTATCCAGGAGGAGTGGGAAAAGATGACTAGGCATCTTGAAATGACAGATAGAGGAAGGGAGTTTATTGGGGGAGAGTTTGCTAGACTATTACAGGATTGGTATTGGCCTACAGAAGGGCTGGCACCTGCTGCAGTACAAGTGTATGATGAAGACGCTTGCCTGATGATTGGGAAGGTACTGGAAGAGTTTGCTCTTATGCAGGCCAAGTATAAGCTCCTAACCAACCACTCACCACTGTTGGAGAATGACAACTCCTCCAAGCCAATCCCTGGCTATGACCCAGGACAAACTTTGGGGACTGGTGACCAGGAACCCCACAGACACCCTACCAGTCTGTTAGGTAGGATGCTTGCTCACAGACCTCCTGTAAGCGTATCAGGGTATGCAGAGCCCTCAGAGCTCTTCCCCTCCCTGGCAGCCCGCGCTATCTGCCAGGGGTCCAAAACTTACAGCCCTGGTAGGCAAGTCCCCTATCATGCTGGCATACTCTTCTACCCTGGCAGCCCGCGTTACCTGTCAGTGTCTAAGCATCCTCAGCCTGAGCAGCACACACTACCCATCAGTCTGGACTACTCCCCACCCCAAACAGCTAAAGTTCCCTGCTGAGCTATCTCATTCCTCACCCCTAGCAGCCACAGTTCCCTGCTGGTTGAGGACCTCTAGCCCACAGCAGCCAATATCTACTGCTGGGTGGAGACAACATCTGCATCTAGTAGTCTTTACACCTACTAGCTAGGCCTTACCTTCCCTAGTAGCCATCATTCCCTACTAGGCCTCTACCTTCAACAAACAACCAAACTTTTACTTGGCCAGCATTTGCCCTGCCTGCAAACCACCAAACATGTGGACCGTCACAGCACCTGATCTGAAAATGTTGTTGCTATAGAAGTAGTATCCCTCATATATAACAGTTGGCCTCTCCTGGACAGTCAGCATGAAGAAGAATGTTGGAAGCTCATTTAGGATGGTGAAATTTCCATCCTTGTCATAGAAGTTCTTGATTCTCTCTGGCTCAAAGCCAGGAGCTTACTTCTTAGCCCGCCCTTTGATTGGCTTTCCCTTTATTTTATTTTAGTTGAAGTTGGTGTTGGGCTTTGGGTGGTCTTGCTGGACTTTTTTCTTGTTGTGGAAATCCTCTTCATTTTAAACTTCTTCTTCTTCACCATTCCTAGGGCTATTAAATTGATTTTCTTGGTTAGTCTTCTCAGCACTATTAACCTTGCTGTACTTCTTTGACCTGTGAATTTTGATGGGAGTGTCATCCCCAGAACTGCTTAAAAGTACCTGGCTGAAGAGCTGCTGGTAGATTTATCTGATATCTGTCCTTCAAACCATTAGCCGGCTTCTGGGTTCTGGGTTCTGGATGCTAGAGCCCTTGGATCTGTTAGCTGACTTTAAATGCTTCTTGTGGGGTTTATTAAAAAATAATAGCAGTTAAACAAAGGTGCAAAATAATTATGATTTCAAAGGTCTTGTTTTTTATTGCCTTCTGGTTTTTGTGGCTAGTTTTTTTCAAGATTTTGCAACTTGGTAGAGTTAATTATAGAGAAACCTTTTATTGGGAGACTGATGTGATTGATTTTATGAGGACAATTCAGGCTACTAAAAAGTGCGGGAAAATAGAGCTGGCTGTTAGCTCAAGAAAGAATTTCTAGAAGGGGTGGCTTTAATATCAGATAACACAGCAGTGAAATAAGGAAGTCTAAGAAGCTTCCACAAGTACTGAAAAGAGAATATCTAATAATTGAGATTGGTAACAAAGACAAAGAGTTCCTACTTGGTATTGGAAATAATATTAGTCTAAAGTATAAACACTGCAGAGTCTGAAAGGCCTACTCTCTTAAAACAACAGGTAAGGGTTCACATATGGTACAAAACATCTTATTGTCAAGATAACATATGGCACTTCTAGGTCTTACTTACCAGTTGATCTATTTTCCAGACTTTCTGTTTTAGCCCCCAGATCTAGGCATTCACGCCTTTGGAAGTGTGAGATAATAGTTTTTAATTACACCCTCTTCATCATTTAGCAGTGGGGATTTTGCATATCAGGGTGTTGGCAGAACTCTGTTCTTTGCTTGTAGCATCCCTAGTCAAATGAATGGATAGCTCCTTGGAAGGCTGAACCTTGGAAGGTCTTTGTACTTCCATAAGCAAATAATAATTTAAATTGTTGCCTCAACTCAGTAACCTAGCTGAGGCTTGTCCAAGCCTCTATTATGAAGCTTAAATTGGCTGAGTCTCTGTCCTGTTCCAACTGTAACTAGCCAATCATAGCTATTTTAATTAATCCTGATCATATTTGAAATGTATAAGTCTATTATTAGAGCTCTTCAATTTATCCAATCCTATTTTTAGAACTAGACCATTCATTATATCAGGGTTGATAGACATTGTGCCAGCAGTGGCTTATCCGCCAGCCAGGCCAAGAAAGTAATATTTCAATTGACCCATAATGCTCAGCTTTCCTGAAAGTTGTTTTGTGGTTGCTATTAAAAGAAATCTGTTTTTGCCCTAAAATTTGAAGATTTAAAAAAGATTCTAACAGATGCTACTAAAGTTGTATTTTAATTTTTTTAAGTTTCTGTCATGGGTTTAGAGGGATTTTATAGTAGGTTTTTGGGAGTCTTGATTCCGGGTCAATTTAGCCTTCTTTGGATTAAGCTTCTTAAAGCTTTTTTGTGACGGTTAATTCCTAAAATATTTTGTTCAGATTTACTGTTGAAAAAATAGATAATATGCTAACTTTTTCTAAAAAAAATCTCAAGGGGTTGATGGTTTTAAGCCCAAAGCAGTTGATTCATATTATTTGATGGAAAGCCTGCTCTAAGCAGCTAAACATGTTAAATAGGATCCAAAAGCATAGTGTTTTGACCCCTTTTAAAGCTTTCATTAATGAAACACACTGTTAATCTTAAGCCATTATTGATAAAATAAGCTAAGAAAATAAATCATATTTTGGGTATCTTTAATTTAAATTAATGGTATTTTTGCCAGATTGAATTTAAACATAGTTTAAAAATAACAAGAGAAATGTATTTTTATTAGTTTAAATTTGTGGAATTAGTTGCCAGCTTGAATTTATTAGGTTTGACAAAAAAATTGGTTGTTTTTGATTGGTATTAAATTACATGCTGTTTTTGAATTCCCTTTCATTTATATATAATAAAATAAGATAAAAAAATTTGGCCGTATGGCAGGAAAGGGCCTGTGGAATTTAATAAGTTAGATTAAACCTAATTGAAACATCTATTAACAATATCAAATATTACGATTCAACTACAAAAATCATTTGTGATTCGAACGTGAAGCATTTAGGTTTAATTCGAATGCAAATAAAATCATGAAGCACTACTGTAGAGATCAAACTAATTTGACATCAGATTATTTACTCTGTTATTCAGGTGAATCAAGGACGTGTCAGCTAGATGCTAAAACTCTGCATCGAAAAGCCTAGAGAACAACGTGATCATTTTTTAATCAGAGGGCTTGCATGATTTTTAGATAAAGCATGTATTATCTCTTATCTTGCATGGAGCTGATTTAAGATCGTCATAGCAATGCATCATTGATTATCAATGTATCAAGGACCAAACACACCTCTTTAGTTCAAAATAAATATATCCCCTACCCAGAAAGCTATACAAATAGTGAAATACTTTAGGCTTGCTTACCACAAACCCAAACTATATCAATCCTAGCTCATAAGGCCGCTTGAGCTACCCAGCTGGTGTAATGGAAACTTTACCTTGGTTTATTTGGGAAGAGGTCATCTCGTTCTTGGGGACAAGAGAAAAGTGGCGGCTGCTTACACTTGACAGAGTCTGGAGAGACAAGATTGTTGCTGATAGCTTGCAGGTGGTCTGCTTCAAAAGCGATCCGTTGGCATATCGGCCACGAGAAGAGCTTAAGCGGGGCCAAGCAACGATCAGAACTATAAACATGTTTAGCTCCAAAAACGTCGACCCTAAGTACTTCATGCGCAGCTACCCCAAGCTAAAGCATCTGCTTTTAAAAAACTTCAGCCATGACAAAGCTCTTGTCCATATCATATCCCATGGGGTGTTTTCTGAATGCTTCAAGCGACTTACTTGCTTGACAATACTTGATACATTGGAGCTGACAGTGCTTCAAAATATGCTTGCACAGACGGAATCCCTCAAGAGACTCAAGATTAATGTATCACACCTGAGTACAAATAAAATTATCACTGGAGTATTCAACTACAGTTCTTGGTTTAATCTCAAGAAGGTTTTAGTTGATATAGATTCCCTTGACCTTGAATTTCTTTCTGTGGTCGCTGAAAGTTTCAAGAAGCTGCAACACCTGAGAATCTATTTCTTAAGCTGCACCCCCGATCTCATTATCTACTGCAGACATCTTCCCAGGAATCTGGTGACTTTGGCTTTGAAAAGCAACCATGCATTTGTTACATTGGATCTAAACATTACTAAGGACATTGTATTTATGAATCTTGGTTTGGATTTTCACTTGATCAATCCCCAGCAAATACCCTGCATCCAAGCTCTGAAAGACCTACGCCTACAAAATATATCAATTACTACCGCCAGCGAAATCTTGGACCATTTCCCAAACGTCACCAAACTGCATCTAAAATGCTCGAGTGACTCAGAAGGAATAGCCAAGAAGCTTGTCTATGGATTAAAGAAGCTTAAATTCCTGAAGTTGGAAAACGTTAAAGAAGGTGACTCCTTGTTCGAAGGATCAGCACTGGAAATATCCTCTTTAATTCTGCAAATGAGTAGAGTCATTGGGTCAAAGCCAATATGCTTTATCCTCACTCTTTCCGGAACCTATCTCGTCTTACAGTTGGTGTTTACATTGCCCGCTCTGTATGCGACACGATAGACTATACCAGTCTACCTAAATTGCACTGTCTTCAATCATTGAATGTTTTAAAGCGTCAAGCGTGTTCAACTTACGAGCTCCTGTTGAAACTATCGCCTAACCTTATCTCGCTTGGTATGCCCAGACGGAATTATGAAGAATATCATACCCATTTACACACATTGTACCCTCATGTGGATCTTATTTCACTACGTGATAAATCGTCTAGTGTATACCCTCCTGAAGGTGTGCTTTAAAATAATTCACTCACCCGATCTTGATGGTGCTACCCAACAAGAAGCCTCTGCACTTGATTAGGGGCATCTTGGGTGGTGATTGCACAAATTTGGGCAGAGAGTGCGACAAGAGTTTATGGTGTTTCTGGTCTGGCAATATTAAATCGAGCTATATTTATTATTCTCCTTTTACAGTAGCTAGAATTAAATAGCAAACTGGTTATTGGGTTAAAAATTATTTAATTTATAAAAGATCACTCCCTACCATTGAAGTAAAATTTAAAATACTATACTTTTTGTATAGTATACCTAATATAACTTGAATATATACCATTACGGTTGATTTTTAATTTATTATAGGTTTTTAAACTGCAGGCTTTGAAAAATAATTCAAGCGGATTTGAGTAGGGGTTTCGGTGGAACGTGAAAGAGAAAATTCGTTCATGTGTAATGGGGAACCTTTAGGGATAGAATGGCAGCTTAGAGGGGAAATTGGGATTTACTATTTTTAAAGATGTGATTTTAACCCAGTTAGAGATTTGAGAAGGATAATAAACAGGTTCTTGAGAGATATTATGGGCTTTGGAGAAGATATATAGTGTTGAGTATATACTTCTGGGAAGTATAATAAATGAGATAAAGGGAGAAATTAAGAAGAGAATGATACTTTATGTGATATGAAGATAGAGTATTATATAGCATCATGAGGAGCCACATACTGTCCATGTATTCCATGGTAGTCATAGGGCTTGTCCAAGTAACTTTTCCTCTTAGGTCATGAGGCTTGTCCAAGTGGCAGTTCCATTTAGGACTCAAAAAGGTTTGATCCCTGTAATAAATGGGCAATTGATAGTGTCAAAATAGCAGGATTGACCCGCCAACAAGGTTTCAACTAAGCAGGTTTGAAGCCCACAATCTGACTTCCTGGTAACCTGTAGCCAAACAAGGAAATCAACTTAAATTCCCAGAATTAGCAATATGAACAAATGATAATACCATACAGTGGATGACTCAATTTAGCACTTGACTCATTATCAGGATCAAGCCACCCCTTTCATCATCCAACCAAGTGATCTACACAATCATGTTCCTCTTATAATGATTCAGCGCAACTATATAATTCCTATCTCCAAATAAAGATAATTATCTAGTTTCCAAACATTTTTCTCCTTGTAATTCTGCTAAAACAGCACAATTACAATATTTGTAGCACAGATAGGTTCTCCATCCTACCTTTTCCTTCAAAATTCTGCCTGTTGCCTGTACTTACCACAGTCAACAAATATACAAAATAATCATGTTTGGCCTCCCTGTAGACTGAACACACTACACACTGGGTACCAAAATACCAGAGGGGTTTGTGCTATACCAGAACATGGTGATGTCAGTCCATGCCTTCAACGTCCTATCAGCACAAGGGTTCTTCCAAGTGTCACGGTAGATTCCATAATGCCAGAAATTATTTGCCCAAGTAGGAAAGCTTGGAAAGCTGGAACCCCATTAACAAAATTAACTGATTTGACAGATTTAAATCAAACAGTTGATTGAAAATGGTTTACAGTTGCTCCAGTTTGCCAGTTGTATTCAATTCTCCCTTGCAAGCTGATGCTAATAAACTGACGTAATATGAGAGTCACCTGATATGATCTTATTTATCAGCACAGTCATCAGAAATTGATCACACAAGGGTTATTTGAAAATTGGACTAGATACTCACTTTAAAATGCAGAAGGAATAGGAGCCAAGGATCCAGGTGATATTGCTTAGTCAAATTTTGACATATATTGAATAATTTTCACTGTTTTAACTCTTAAGAGTTGAGTCCTTCCAAAAATTTTACTCAATAAAATCAAATATCCCTTGGTCCAACTTTATTTTAAAATGTATCCTGTAGTTGTCCTGCTGCGCTACATTCCCTACAATTTAATTCTTAGCCAAATCATTACAGGAAGATGGGGTCCAGCTGTTGGTACTTTGTTGTTGTCTCCTCCCAATGTTACTCCAATGCCTGCAAATTTAGGAGTTTTCTCCACTGTCTCCAAAGCAGAGACACTTGTAACTTCTCAATGTCCTGAATTCTACGCTGAAGACTTCTTGATTCTCTCCCAGGCTATTTATCTTGGGCACTTTTGGTTAGGGTTAATCATTTTGCCTAATCCTGGTGTATTATTTGAAAATTTTACAAAACAGTATTTGAAGCTTGGTTGGTGGTTAATCATCAACTCTATGTGGATTTGGGTGGTGATTCCCCACCACATTGAGACTGCTTCCTACTATCTGACTATTTCTGTCACATAACTCAACTCTTTACATCTGAGTTTTTAAAAGCAGTCTGTCACAAAGTTGTATTTCTTTTCTCCTGTTCCACCGAGATATCTATGTTTACCATGTTCATCTGTATCAGCTCCTTCTTGAGCTTTTAGTTTGGGCTGTTTTTTAATTTGTGTTTTCTCTCTCCAGTGGCAGTGATTGAGACTGGTTCATCTGCTTCCTGGTTCCGCAGTGTCATGTTATTTTGGCGTCCGGATTATTATCCTGCTCCACCCACCAACAAAATTTTACATGAAGTTTTGTCAGCCTTATCATTTTATTCTGGTTCTAGCCTTAGTAATAAATCTCAAGTTTACCATGTGATGACAAAGATTTCAGAGAATGCTTGCAAATGGTTGTTGTCTGCGGTGGAGCACAGTCCATGTGTTTTAACTGAAAGTGCATCTTTATACCCTTTGTTAAATAATGTGTGTGTATCTATTGAGGAGCTTAAATTGTATTGTACAATAGTTTTAAAAGCTATGGCAACAAGCAAAATGAACTCAGATTTAAAAAAAATCATTTCAGATTTAAACAGAATTCAACTAGCAGGTTAAAATATACACTCCGTTAACAGGGATTTTTGGCGCTAATAGGCAAAATGGGTCAACACAGCAACAAAGTACTCACGCGCAAAGCAAAACCATTCAAAATGAAATCCAAAATACATGGATTCACAAACAAAATGGTGTGAGTTGGCTTTCTTTGTACATATGTTTACTATGTGAATCAGTGACAAAATACACCCACACATGGTGCATCAAAACTCAATCCAAAAACAAAGCACAATAGGAACTCAAACCACAAACAAAATCACTCACGTAGTTTGTGCAATGGATTGTAATCAAGAATGATACCAAGGCATCTAAAATAAGACACAAGATCTGAAACATAAATTTTAAAAATATTGTGTTGGGTGCTTATATTTGGCATAAAATCCGGGAAAAAGGGTGGGAATTATTTTGGGTATTCAAAAATAGGCGTTGTAAACCAGAAACAACTAATTAAGAAATAAAAAATCTATAATTGGGATATTGGGTGGGGAAACCTCTAATTAAATATCCATATTCAGATAAAAGCAAAAATTAAAATTAGGGAGTAACTTAATTAAAATTTATTTAGTATTTTATTAAATTTTAAAATGGAAGCTACACAACAACAGACTATTATTGCACCCGTTGTGCGCCGCGGTCGCGGTTGCCCCTGCGGGTCAAAGAATAGACTCAGTACAACATAAGTGCCTACTCAGGAGGGAGGCAGAAGAGGAGAGTTCCATAGTGACGCTGCACTGACACAGCTGGTTCAAGGAGCACAAGCTGCTAGGGTGCAGAGCATAAACCCTTGGGTCCCCAAGCTGACACGGAAGTCCACCAAGGTCACCACTACCAAAATGGTTAGAAACAAGGAGGTAGAACTTACTTTGTATGTGTTTGACGCTGTGTACCAGCAAGAGTTGGTCCTGTCAGCCATGCTGGAGAAGGTGAAGCCTGTACTTGATACTAGCTATGAGCCATACATAAGCAATGGCAATCAGGAGGACAATGAGGAGCCTGAGTTCTTTCAAATTGATGAGGGACAACTGGTGTGCAAGAAAGTTGCAGCCTTCTACAACAAGGTGCCTATGCCCTGTGCCTTGCCCAATGCTGATGAGTCAATCCCCACCGCTAAAAAGCCTGCTCAGAAGTGCATCTCTGACATCCAACGCATCATCCTGCTTAATCTAATGCGTGAATCAGGCAATTACAAGGCGGCCGCAGCCATTGTTGGGGTGGATCCCAAGTACGCCTCAAAGACCTTCAACAAGTTCCTCAACACGGGTTGAGTCCTTGCTGCAGAGAAATCCTTGCGCGTGTCAACCATGCTCACAAAGGAGCACAAATGGGCAATCTGCCAGTGGATAACCCGAGATTGCCATCTTGAACTGGCAAATATACAGGCCATGGTCAAGTCTGCTTTTGGGGTCAAGGCCTCAATCTTCTTCTATTATCATTTGGTCAAGGGAATGCAATTTTCCTGGAAAAAACTCGGGATATCCCCATACAATTGGAACAGCCCAGCCAATATTGAGACCTGGAGAAAATACGCAGAGGTGTATACTGCCCTAAAAGCCAAGGGGACAGTCAAATTTTACTACATCAACAAATCAGCATTTGCCTCGTCAATGCGCAATGAGTATGGGTATGTCCCCAGAGGCTCCAATGACGGGATGGCTTGGCGTGCTGCAGTCCACGCCACAGCCTATTTGATGGTGGCTCTCCTTGGTCCAAAGGGGGTTGAGCTCTACCAAATGATATTGGGATCTCACAATAGCTGGACCTTCCTATCATTCCTCCAATTGGTCCAGGAGCACCTGAGGCGCACAAGCCCGGGCTTCACCAACGTAATTGTGCTGGACAACATTGGTCTCCACAAGGTGGCAGATATTCTTGAAGAATTTCCATCAATTGACACGAGCATTGCAGTGGGCCCCCAGCAATTGGCCACAGCAAATATGCGCCTTCTCTTCCTCCCTGCCTATTTGCCCTTCCTAAATCCAATTGAGGAAGTCTTTGGGTGGCTCAAGCAAGTTGTCAAGCAAGGAACCCCAACTGGGACAGAGGACCTTTTTGATTTGCTGCAGGCCAGGATCCATACCCTCCCAGCTGAGACTGTGGCCAAATTCTATGGCCACGCTGATTTGTTTATCCCTGCGTGCCTTGCAAACCAGCCAATCAATTAAAGGCTTAGCTTGTCTGACTTTTTTATATTCTCTAATTTACTATTCAAGATTTATTAAAAATCATTTTATATTTAGATGTTTCTAAGCCTGCAATCACATTCAGAAGATCCATCAATAGATGTAAGTTATTTATTTATTTTATTGTATATTATTTTATTATGCCATCTAAGGGTATCCCAAATGCTTGATACTGGATTACGCAAACGCATTAATATCACATTTGGAAAATAAATATAATAATCAAAAAAGTTAATGTAATGTGTCCAAATCAGAAGTAGGTTTTATTGAAATATATTATTATACTTTTATTAAGACCTTCTCTGGGATATATTCTGCAGATCTTGTTTGCTAAAATAAGAATTAGAAAAATTTATTATAATAAAAATATTATAAATTGCAATGGAATTATTTGGAAGAGAGAATTTATTAAGATCGCCTATAGTGAGTTTGGCAGTATGTACCCACCCCACAATGGAGGTGGCGCACAACCTCCACCGCCACACTGTGGACGGTGGATACACCCTGGTTAAAATATTCTCACCTGCTGGTAAAAGGGAGGATGGTGAGGTGGGAGTGAAGCAGCAGCTTCTCAGGCGGGGCCGCAAACCCGTAGATTCCTGCCAGGACCAGGGCGTCCTGGATAACATGGTCAACTGAGTTGTAACCTGGGGGGACTTTTTTTCCCGTTGAGAGCAAGTTGGGCCTTGTTGATCCCCATAAGGACCCTGTCCAGGTCCTCCACGCTGGCGCTCATTCCAAAGTAAAACAGGAACCCCAGGTAAACCACCAAGTGAAGCTTTTACCCAGTAAAGGCTTCTGTAAACTCACACAGCTTATTGTATACTGCGCTTATTTTTTTCTTGTGTTTTGTTTTTCCAAAGGTAAGATCCATAGCTCCTGGGACCCTCGTCTCGTCGGCACTCCAGGCCAGCCCAAAGTCCGCCAGGAGGATTTTAGTCTTCTTCACAGCTGTTGCATCCGCAACAGCCAGTTTTTCTACCGCGCGCCTGAAGTTCTCCAGCAAGTAGGACAGGGTGTGCTTCACCAGGAAGCAGAAGCAAGCAGCCACATGGGCCCAGTCCATCTCCGGTATATTCTTGAATGGGAGCATCACCAGGACGTCCCAAACAAGCTCAATGGAGTTTACACAGTAAACTCCTCTGAGGTTAACTGGGTCCAGGCAGACCAGTTGAGCATCCTTGTAGGCAGTAACTGCCCACTTGGATGCCCCCTCTTCATATGTTAGCCCAGCCAATGCCTCCCTGGACATTGGGAATGCACCGTGTATCCTATCTTTGGGCTCCTGCAAGACAGGGGGGACAGGAAAAGCTGCTTTGCCACGTGAGTGGCAAAATTTGAGTAGAACGTGGGGGGAACAAAAGGAACCAGGACCCAGCAGAGTTTGCCATCAACATCTTCTAAAAAAAGGTAAGTATTTATGAATTTTTATTAAATTTATTTTCTTAGGTACCTTCTTGGGTTTCTTCTTTGCCGGTGGCTTTGGCAGGCTTTGCCATCCTTGGCGCAAGCAGCTGTGCAGGCGTCTCAGTGTCCTCCTTACGGGCCCTCTTGGCGGGTTTGAGATGTGCGTACATCTTAGGGTCATCCATCCAGACAGATGGCGCAGAGAGTGCAAAGGACTTGAACTGGAGCCCCTCAACCACTGTTTTTTGTATATTAAGTAGGCGCTCTATTGTCTTCTCAGGGGTGTCTGGCATTTTTGTCATTAGGGCCTTTGCAGACACTTTGTCAATTTTGTCCCAAGTGAGGACGGCAGACTTCACCTTTTCCTTGACCTTGCGGTCAATTTCTTTGATTTTGGCAATTGCCAAGTCAAGGTCTCTTAGAAGTTTTTCCAATTTGCTCATTGATTTTTTACTAACCTTTTCATATGTTTTTATAGCTCTTGCCCCAATAAATTCAGTATTATTTGATATGATTGCCTCTTTTTTTATTCCTTTTTATTTTCCCATTTACTACATTATCCCATCTTTTTACCCATTTTGTATGTTTTACATACATCTCAATATGTGTTGTTTGCTTTGTGTGGCATTGTTTCCCTGGTTACCATATTATTTTTGGCGCTAGACACAGCCCCTTGTGAAAATATTAACAACAATTTGGTGATCAGCTAAATTTGAATTAGAAAATTATAGTGTTAACTGTTTTTAGATAAAGTTGTTACTGATCTGAATTCAAAACCTTAATGATAAACTTTAAGCCAATCAGGAGCCAAGTGATAAAGTGATTGTTGTGACATAAAGGGTCATTCAATAATTCTTTGATGCATGTGCGCTAATTAATATGATTGGCTGGATGTTTTGCCATTGTACGCCATTGCCGCTGTGGCAAGTTGTTGATGGACTAGTGTTAACTCAGCGGCTGATTGGGCACTAGTCCATTAACAACTCGCCACAGCGGCAATGGCGTACAATGGCAAAACATCCAGCCAATCATATTAATTAGCGCACATGCATCAAAGAATTATTGAATGACCCTTTATGTCACAACAATCACTTTATCACTTGGCTCCTGATTGGCTTAAAGTTTATCATTAAGGTTTTGAATTCAGATCAGTAACAACTTTATCTAAAAACAGTTAACACTATAATTTTCTAATTCAAATTTAGCTGATCACCAAATTGTTGTTAATGTTTTCACAAGGGGCTGTGGTTTGGTGCTAAAAATAACTGTGTTCAGGATCTAGATACACACCATAGTAAATATATGATTTTATAGAAATAAGCTGAACATAAAGAATAAAACCAACTATTAAAAAAGAGCACATGAACAATTGAAATTCAAAAAAAAGATAATATAAATATAAAATGTTTGGCAACAGGGGGTTTATTGAGGCGGGGGGAGTGATGCCTAGGAGGCAGAATAACGCTGAAAGGAAGACGTAGAGGCAGTGCTGGCCTGGGGGGTCTGGGATTGGGTGGGTTGGGCTTGCGGGTTAGGGGTGTTGGTGGTGGGGGTGGAGGCATGAGGATTTCACGTGATGGCCGCCATATACAGCTTGTTGTACTCCTTATTGGTCATTGGCTGGATGGGCTGGTAAGTGGCAGTTGCCTGAGGTGGAAGGCGCTTATCCTTACGTGATTGGCTGCCCATGTTCACATGGAAAACCATTTGCGCAAACAAGTCAGCCACCATTTGGCAACCAAAGAGAAAATTGTGATCAAGGACCCCAAGATAGAGGTTGTTGAAAGCCTGAGGGCAGCGCTCCCGTAGTGTGGACCCCATGTTAAAGAAGACCACATCTCCCAGATGGATGTTGGCATAGCCGGCAGGGTAGACTGAGGCCTGGTGCCCGCATCCCTGGATGGCCTCAAGGGCAGTGGAGCTTCCCTCCATCTGGTGGCTCAAGAAAACCCGGTATTTGGAATTTGAGCCATCCCAGGAGTCGAGCAATCCACCAAGGATGTGGCTGTAAGAGTACCCATCAACAAAATCAGGGTTTGTCCAATAATAGACAAAACCCTTGGCCGACACAGCCAGAAATGCACCAATAAACGTCCCCTTCTTGACCTTCTTCCTTCCTTTTTGAGTGGTGGCTCTTCCTTGCTCACCAAAGTCATCAAAAGCTAACAATAGCTTGTAGTAGGAGATGAAAATGACATCATCTGACAGACTAGTCAAGCAACGGACCAGGGTGGATTCAATGGCAGGATCATACGGGGAATCCTCAGCGCCATCCCATTGGTTGCCGGCAAAATTGGTAAGAACCCATACAGAAGCCACCTTCCTGTACATCCAGAGCTGCACCATGCACTCAGACACCCAAATGCCATGGTGAGCAAGTTGCTTCTGGACCTGGGTCAAGGGAAGCTTGGGGTCCTGCTGGAGGAGGTCAAGCATTATTGGGTATGCCTCAGTTATCTGGGACTCTTGGGCCTTCTTGGGCTTCTTGGGCTTCTTGGCCGCCCCAATCCGATTCCCCCTGTTCATCATGCTGTTGAATTCCCGCATGACATTAGCTTGGGTAAATTGCAATTGGTCAGCAATCTGATCCCAGGACAGACCCTGCAGGTTGAGTGCCACAATTTCCTGAAGAATTTGGGCGGTGATGATTGGTTGCTTGGGGCGCTGGGCGGGGGGAGCTGAAGCCTGATTGGCTGAGGGAGGGGCAGGTTGGGCAATGGCGGGAAGTTGTTCCAAATTGAGGTTGCCATCCTGATTGGTTGGTTGATGGGCAGCTTGTGTGGGGGTGGGGTGGGAGCGGGGGCAGCACTAGACGCAAAGTGACTCTCAAACAAGTCAAAGCCATATGGGTCGGGGGACAGTAACAGGTCAGCTTTCTCATTACCCGCCTCAAAGGCTTGGGTATAAATGGGTGCCTCCACGTTCTGAGCATTGCCTCCATTGAAGCTGGCTTGACTGCTGCTGGCTTGGCTGCTGGCGCGGTTGAAGATGTTGCTATTGAAAACCATTGTAAAAAGTTTAGGATAAAATCACTAAAAGTAGAAATTTTAAAATTTAATGAATTATTTTTATTGCAATCTCAAATCCATATTCAGAAGGTTCTCAAAACCATTCCATACAAATCTGGAGCCATGAAAATGGATAAAATGCCTCTGTTCCTAAATTGGATAGCTGTTGATTGGCTGTTATACTGTTATTTTTCTATTTTAGGCTGCTCATACTACACATCTTGTGTGAGTTCATTTTGTTTTGTGTTTGTGTAATCTCGCTTCTAGATTACTCAGATTTTGTTTCATTTTGGTCCTTCTGTTGGTGTCTCATATGAATCCTGATTGGATTATAATATACTCCGGAATAGCATCCATCCATTTCACTTGTTGTGTCAGTTCATTTTGTTTGTGGGTTGAAATACACCGCTTGATGTTTGATATAATTTTGTATAATGGGCAAGTGAAATTTTGTTTCTGGTTTGACATTTCATTTATTAACTAACAATATTTAAATTATTTGAATCCTGAATCTTGCGCGACTTGGATTTTGTTTAAATCTGAAATGATTTTGTTTAATCTGAGTTCATTTTGCTTGTTGCCATAGCTTTTAAAACTACTGTAAGTTGTACGCCTTCCATCAGGGTAAAACTCTGCTTTTGGTATTCCTTCCTCAGTTTCTTGCCTACTGCCGTACAATTGATGTTCCCAAAGTCCATAAGCTCTCAGTGTTGTGGTTAGCAGTTGACCAGACTGCCCAGGATTTGGCAGTTTGGGATTCCCTGTTAACCACAACTGAGGCCCTTGCAAGCCAAATTTTTTCTCTGGTCTCAAATATATCAACTTCTAAACAAGGTACATTGGTAATTGAGGACAAACCTGCTGCGCGCTCCTGGTTTTCTGGTCCTTGTTCTGCAGTAGGTCCTTCCAACCAAAGTCAGGATTGTTTTCCCCATAGCTATTCTCAGTTGCAATTGGCAGTGGTGAAAAAACCTGTTGTTGTAAATGAGGCACCAGTTGTGTCCAGTCCTGATAGTTCTTTGGCAATGCTTCAGCATGTTGTACCTGCAAAGCCTTCTGTGGTTATGTCCGAAGAGTTGCCCCTTGTTCCCATTGATTGTGATCATCCCGTTCTTCCAGCTGCTGTCCAAGAAATGATTGAGCAATACTTCCAGGAGCATTCTGCCTCCTTAGCTGCTGTTTGTACCGCCAAAGAAAAGCAGGACCCTGCCAATATTACAACCTTTGCTGCAAATAAATCTACTTCTGGTTACTTCTTGTTTTATGGTAGCATTGATAACGGTCAAACTATCTATCACCTGGCCATTCTGTTAGATACAGGTACTTCCAAGAACTTTATGAGTATCAAAACTGCAGACTTGCTGCAACTCAAGTATCATCCTGGTATGCTTGTTAGAGGTGGAAACTGCCAAATGTTTCCCTCTTTCCAGCTTTAGAAGCTGATGACGTTTATAGTTGCAGGTCAGTCTTTTACTGCAAGGTTCTCCATTTGTTCTACCCTGATGTATCCTATTATTTTGGGGGTGGGCTGGTGGCAAGACCATAATGTATTGACCTTGCTGAAAGAAAATGAGCTGCAATGTGGAACACTCTTTGGGCATATCTATCTGTATTCTGTTGTTAGGTATGTCTGAATTAGAGCTGTCTTCTCAGACCATTAAATTGGTTCTTGTTTCTGTCCCTGCAAGTTTGGATTTACCAGCATGCCTGCACCTCTGGTCTGTGGCGTTTGACACCACTAGGGGCAAGGTCCTTCCCAAGCACACTCAGTTTGACTTTGACTTTAAAGTTACTGTTGATCTGATTTTTATTGTGTCTCCTATTTACCCTTTAACCTTTAAGGGAGACACATGTTTAGAGGAGTGGACTCAAGACATGTTGACAAGGGTATACGTTTTTAAGAAAGCTTTGTTGATCTGCTCTCCCTTGTTGTTTGTTCAAAAGTCGGATGTGTCTCTTTGTCCTTGCGTTGACTATGGGAATTTGAATAACATTACAATTCCTGATCCCTATCATTTACCTCTCAAAGCTCAGATTTCTTGGTGTGTTGAGAAGGCAAAGGTGTTCTCAAAACTTGATCTTTTTAATATGTTCAATCAGATTAGGATTGCAGAGGGGATGAAGTGTTTGAGTGTGTTTAGATCTAAGAAAGGCATCTTTCAGCTCTGTGTTATGTCTTTTGGGTTGAAAAATTCTCCTGCTTGTTTCCAGTGGTTGATTGATTTGGTCTTGGGAGACCTCCTGGGTGTGTGTGCTATTGCTTATATGGACAACATCTTGATGTTTTCTCCAGATGAGGAGTCCCATAAGGCCCATCTTTCAGCAGTGGTGGAACATATCCTCCAGGCTAATTTGATCATCAAGCAAAGTAAGTGTGAATTCTTTAAACGTAAAGTTACCTTTCTGGGTAATACTATCTTTGAGGATGGCCATACTATTGCCCCTGATAAAGAAGCAGAAGTTTGCAAGTATGATACTCCAGTGACAGTATCCCAACTTTGTAGCTTCCTTGGTACCTGCACTTTCTTGAAGAAGTCCACGCCTCATTTATTGGAGTTGGTAGATCCTTTGTATTTGGCTAGTGGGAAAACAACTCTAATTTGGACGCCTGAGTGTGCAGATGCATTCTTAGAAGTCAAGGCTCTCCTGTTGTCTTCCCTGGTTCTGCAACATGTGGATCCAGAGCTCTCATTTGTGGCATCTACAGATGCTTCTAAATATTATGTAGCTGGGGTGTTGTTACAAACTGTCAGTGAAGGTGTGGAAAGACTGGTGGGATACTTCTCTCATAAAATGGAGGCTTGGGAACGCAATTAAATGATCTACAACAAGGAATTGATGGCAGTTGTGAAATCTTTAAAGCATTGGCACCACCACTTAATGTCAGTGTACCATCCCTTTATTATAAGAACCAATTATAAGGCTCTCCTGTACTATTGTCAACCCTGGGTTTTGTTGGGTTTTCAATTAAGATGGCATGGTGACTTGACAAAATATAAGTTTTTCTATGAGTTCATCAAAGGAGTAGATAATCATTTGGCTGATGCGTTGAGCAGGAACCCTTCCCATCTTCCTGATGCTGGCATGAACGCCAAGTTTAACACACATATGCTGATCCTGGATGAGGCTGTGGTTCTCTTTGTGTTAACTCCTCCCGCTACACTTACCACCATGTCCTTGACTGAGGGTGCAGACTTGGACTTGTATTCTAAAGTTAAGTTTTTGCAGCCTGTTGTGACCTGAGGCGCGGCACAGATACACAATAGGGAATCCTAACCTTAGGATTGGATTTGTACTAAGTCTTGGCTAGAATGGCAGGGAAAGCTATGTGACTACCTTGTGGCCCTGATTGAATAATATCTGCTAGACGTGGCTAGAGAGGCGCCAAAGTACGTGGAGACACAAAGACAAAAATGTGAATAGAACTTAAATTTTATTGGTAGGAGTGGAATGGAATATATTCTGTGTAGCTTTACCACAAAACAGTACATGGACGGTAGGATCACTCACCACAAGCATGAGTGGGGCAAGTGAGTTGTGCAGAATCAGGAAACCAAACAATTGTATTTTCTAATTTGGAGCCAGCCTCATTTTGAAGGGCAGAAGCAAAAGAGAGGGATTTGTCCTCAAAATAACCCACCAAAGGCAAAATCAAAACATAGTGAATGGTGGTATTCACAACATTGCCCCCTCTAGATTGGCCTTAGGGGGGTGATACTTGCAGAGGAACTTGACATGCACTCAGGCAAACAGCTGACCATTAGAGAGGAGTTTCACAGTATACTCTGATCCTTGTTTGAAGGTCACTTCCAAGGGCCCAATCCACAACAAGTCTAGTTTATGAGTGTGTCCTCTTATCCTATGCTGATAGTAAAGAACGTGGTCTCCAATGTTGAACTCAGGCAAGGGAGATCAACCAGCATTGTCAGGAGAGAGCTCAAGCATCTTGGTCTTATATGTGGATGTGTAGGTGGTGGCCTGAATATCAATAACACGGTTGACTAGATCTTTGATATGGTTGTCAAGGTTCATGGCATTATCAGAGGAGAGCAGGGGCTTCAAGAGCAATGGAGTGATGGCTTCACAACCATACAACATAGCAAAGGGGGAGTATCTGGTGACACAATGTTTGCTAAGGCGATAATCAAAGAGAGCAGCAGGTAAGTATAGATCCCAGTTTGCAGCATCAGAATAAGTGAGTTTCCTCATTATAGAGACCAGAGTTGAATTTGCACGCTCAACCGCCCCATTGGTGGAAGGATTATAGGGGGCAGAGAAAGACTGGTGAGACCCCAAGGCTTCAACAACAGAGGTTACTAACTTGGCATTGAAGTTAGTCCCATTGTTGGATAACAGCACTTGAGGGCAACCATGGCAAAAGAATACATCTTGCAGCAGAAAGGAGGCAGTTGTCTTGGCAGTGATGTCCTTAGTAGGGCAAGCTTCTACCCACTTGTTAAAATGATCAACAGCAATTAGGATAAAGCGGTAGCCAGAGCAGGAGCAAGGGAGAGGCCCTACAGTGTCAATGCTGATAGTATGAAATGTGTGTTGAGGGGGGACTATCTTGAACTTGTGAGAGGCAGCTTGAGTTCATTGGAGCTGACAATCATGGCAACTAGCAATGACATCTGGAATCAGCAGGCAAATATTTCCCCAGAAGTAGTTCTTCTGGAGCCAGGCATAAGTCTTGGCAACGCCTCCGTGTCCTGTCTCCTTATGCGCTTGAAGCACCATCAAAAGGCAAAGACTAGGCCAAACAAAAGGCAAGTAGTGGTCTTGTACTTTCTTGAAAAGCTGATTGTCACAAATGACTGTGTCTTCAGATAATTTAGAAAGGGTGACTCAAACTTCTTCTGTCTTGTTCTCCCACAAAGAAGGATATCCAATTAGTTTGTACAGCCTGTCAGCCTCATCAGGATGTAGAGCAAGGATGGGCATTCTGGAAAGTCCATCAGCATTCTGATATTGAATCCTGGGGTGGTGCAGCACAGTGAAGCCGTACCCTTGCAGGCAGAGAGCCCATCTAGCTAGTTGTCCTTCTGGTTCCTTAAGTTGCTGTAACCATTTAAGCAAAGCGTGATCAGTGACCACAGTGAAATGAGTTCCATACACATAATGGCAGAACTTCTTGACAGCATGCAGCACAGCAAGGCACTTTTTCTCTGTTACACTGTAGTTCTTCTCATGCTTATTCAGGACACAAGAGGTATAAGCTACAGGGTAATCCACCCCTTCATCATCCAGTTGAGCCAAGATGGCTCCAATAGCCAGGCTGTTAGCATCAGTATATAGGATTATTTCCTTATTGTAGTCAGGATATACTAGGATAGGGGCCTCCTTAAGTTTTTGCCTAAGGGTCTCAAAGGCCTGTTGCTGGCTGGCGGTCCATTTAAAAAGAGACATTACGTAACAGCTGGACCAAGGATTTGCTAGTGTCAGCAAAATTGGGGATGAATTGTCTGTAGTATCCCATCATGCCCAGGAAGACTTGAACTTCTTGTAGATTGGTGGGCAGAAGCATTTTTTCAATGGCCTCAACTTTCTTGGTCATGGGGCAAATTCCTGTCTGGGTCACCTCATGACCCAAGAATTCAAGGTGTTCCTTGAAGAAAGCACACTTAGATGGTTTTAACTTAAGGCCAGCTTCTCAAATCTTCATGAACACTTCTTTTAGATGAGCCAGGTGGTCAATAAAGGTAGCACTAAAGACTGTTATATCATCTAAGTACACTAGGACACATGAGAGCTTCAAATCACGGAGGATGGAGTTCATGGCTTGTTGGAAGGTAGCTGGAGCATTGCAGAGTCCTTGCGGCATTTGAGTGGGCTCAAACAATCCTTCAGAAGTGATGAACACAGCCTTCTGTCTATATTTGGGAGAGAGATCAACTTGCTATTATCCAGAAGCTAGATCTATGGCAGAGAAGAACTTAGAGCCCCCAAGGCAGTGGAGAGCATCATCAATGTGCAGTAAGGGGTAGGAATCCTTTTTGGTTAAAGAGTTCAATTGTTGGTAGTCCATCACAATATGATGACCTCCATCCTTCTTTTTTATTATGAGCAAGGGGGAGGCCCATGGACTTTGGTAAGGAGCTAATAGCCCAGAATCTAATAGTTGCTTGAGCTCTTTAGACACTTGAGCGTCTTCCACGTGACTGCAGCAATAAGGTTTAGTGCGGAAGGGGGGAGTGTCACCAGTATCAATCTGGTGAATGACACCTTTGGCTAGACCATAATCAGTGCTATCTTTAGCAAAGATATCTAAAAACTAATCCAGTAGGTCAAGCACCTCTTTCTGTTGCACCAGGGATAGTTTCAGGAAGTCTTGAGCAGTGAACAAGGATAGGACTTGGGGCTTGTCTTCAGGCAAATTAAAGTCCTGGAATGTGCCAAAGGAATTTAGCAACAGGAAATTGGGAGCATTCAACAAATTTCCATAGCCAACAACCTGCCCTATAGACACATGCATGGGGAGAGCAGTTAAGTTAGGGACCAGCAATTGAACAGGGTCTTTATGAGAGACACCCAAGATTTCCAGAAAGAGATAGGGTTCATTGTGTCCTAGCAAGGGAGGAGAGTATAACTCTAGGAATGTACGCTCAGGTAGCTCATACAATATTTGGGAGTATAGGATAGCCTGAGATACAGGGGGAATAGTTACAGCGGAAGTGGCCAAGAGAGGAATCCCTTCAGACGCAGGGCAAGCTATAGGAGGACACTTCATATTGGAGGAATGGGTATGGTATTTTAGAGTGAAAACGCCAGTGGGATATTCTAAAGCACATGTCTTGAGGCGCTTCCCAGGAACTTTAACTGGCTCTTAAAAGATCAGAGGGACCTTGTACCCTAAGATAGAGAGGTAGCCAACCTTTAAGTTGATGATCCCATTGTATTCCCTAAGGAATTGAGTAACAACTAGGAGGTTGTAGCTCTCATTCTCCAAGACAACAGCAGGCGCAGCCAAGAGTAGTTTGCCAAACTGCATGGGAAGAGCAGAATAAGCTCCTATAGCGCAATTCATGGATAGCCCAGCTGTACCATACAACTGGTGATAGTTGAAGTTGGGGGCAAGCTTGAGCTTCTTAACAAGCTTTGAGGAGACAACATTAACATGAAATTCAGTGTCCAAGACGGCCTTAATTTTCACCTTCTGAATAGATATCTCCACACAAGTGGTAGTAAAATCAAAGGGAGGGAGGACAGCCAGAATGTCTTGGGATTCTGCCAGCTCTTTGTCTCATTTTTTAATCATGCATCTTAGGCCCAGGAACTCCTTATAGACTGTCTGGAGAGGAAGCAAGACTGAGACATTTTTGAACACAGTGTCAACCACCTCCACAGCTTCCTTGGAAGACTCTACAAGCACTGGGGATCTCTTAGCTTGAGTAAGGTATGGGCAAGAGACAACCTCTTTGGCTTCAGGAAGAGGCTTGATGGTTGTTGTAGTTTTCCCAGAACATAGCTTATAAGGTACTGCAATAGTTTTGGGGACAACAAGGACTGAATACTTATAGGTGTCAGGATCTTCCATATCAGAATTGTCCATGTAAGAGTCATCAGAGATGTTGTGGAATAGCAGCAGAATGAGAGGAGCCTCAGTGTCAGCAGGCTCAGAGTCAGCAACAGAGGGGGGAATTGAAGGAGACAGGGAAGAATTGACAACCGAGAGCGTCTCTGCCTCTAGATTGACTGTTCTTTTCCTGCCTGCTCTTTGGGATCAGCTCCTTCAACCTGAGGATTTGTACAGACTCAGGAATGGTGACCTATCTGCCCACAGTTATGGCAACCCTGGCGTCAAGGAGGATTCCGTGAGTTCATGGTGAGGATGTGAGGACCACAGGAAGATGAACCAGAGTTAGAGACATCACAATTTTCCCTCACAACCGCCCCAGAATGGATAAGGTGCATATCCTGCAACATTGTGTTTATGCTCTTCATAGAAGAAAGCATGGCTTTATGAGCCTTAAAGTGAAGACACAGAAGCTGGTTAACCTTGAGGGCTTGAGTGCAGGCCATGTACACTTCATGTGCAGCCAACTGGCGGCTTGTGATCAGTTGCTGTCCTTTCATGTAGAATCTATCTGCAAATTCAGCTAGGGTCTCCTTTAGTTTGAAAGCAATGTGCACAAAAGCATCCTTCTTCACTTCCATACTAAGGTCACCACCAAATTTGTCAATCAGAAGCTGCTTCATATCCTCCCAGGTCTTGATGGTGAGCAGCTCTGGCACTACTACCTCTTGACAGGTCAGGTGCAGACAGGTTAGAATGTGTTCCTTCTTAACCTCATCCAAGGCTCTTCTCATGGCAGTTTTTTAGATAGTTTGGAAAGCTGCAATGGTCAAGGTTTTGGGGTCAAAGACTTGCTTAAAGATAGACTTGAAATGTGCTTCTGGGGTTGGGCCACCATTGTTGCTATCAAGTACATTTATGCGCGGGAAGAATTCTGCTTCAGATTCAGAGGGGGGCTGTATGGCCCACAGCTGACAAACACTCTCTTTGATAGTAGTCAAGGTTTAAGAGGTTCAGGCACTTGTATTACTAGCCAAGGTGGTTTGTCGCTCAGTAACATCTAGGCCCTAAACCTGTGCTGTTACTACTGTGGAAAGTTCAGCCAGTTGGGAGGTGAGAGATGGACCCACTGAAAGTCAAGGGGCAAACCTGTCATTCACTGAATCAATTAGCTCACTCATTTCTTGCATGTCTTTAAAAGCTCAGAGTGGTCTTGTTTCAAGTGGTCCACCTCATTAGCTAGAGCTATCAACTCTCTAGCACAGTGAATGTGGGGAGCTCCTGATAAGCCAGGGCAACAGCCATTGTCATTAGTAACCCCAGTTGGACTAACAGCAGACACCATCATCTCACACAAGGTAACAACATCTTGTTGTAATTCAGCAACTTGAGTTGTCAGAGCAAGCACTTGGGGATCTGGCTGAGGAGCTTTGGTAGGATGATCTTGACTGCAAGTGGACGCTCCTAACTCTTGAATGGCATCCCATAGTCTCTTATCTCTATCTGCCAAATCATCAGATGGAGTAGAAGGCAAGGCATCTGGTTTGGGTGTAGACAATTCATTCACTTGAGTCTGGAGTTTGGCAATGGTAGCAGCAGTAGTAGCCCTTTCTTGATCAAATTCTTTGCCAATTTTGCAGAGGCCTTTAGAAGCAAGGGCTTCTACTTGATGTAGTTGATCAAAGGAGTAAGCACTGAACTTGTTGAGCTGCTGCACAAGTTGTTTGAAGTTGGTGAGATAGGCATTCAGGGTGGAATCTACTTGAGTGTGCCAG
Organism: Entomophthora muscae; assembly: GCA_014839935.2. Classification (NCBI taxonomy): domain Eukaryota; kingdom Fungi; phylum Entomophthoromycota; class Entomophthoromycetes; order Entomophthorales; family Entomophthoraceae; genus Entomophthora; species Entomophthora muscae. Next base: position 40,267 of record QTSX02002452.1, on the reverse strand, counting down.
GGTTGTTCCAACTGTTGAAACTCATGTAGATGCTCCCTGACGTACTCAGGGATGGACTGGTGCATGTGTTCAATGGAATTGACCAAGCAGGTTTGGGAGGTGACCAAGTTGCACTGATTGTCAGACACCAGGAAAACAGGGAATTTATCCACTGTTGATAAGCAGAAAATTGGTCCCAGTGATTAGTTACAGCTTCTTGTAGGGACAAGATTTCCTGAACATGGAGTCCTAGTACCATCTGATGATGAACTAAAGCAGGTTGTACAAAGAAAGCCAATAGATGCTCAGCAGAACCAGTTGATGGGAGGAGATGCTGTGGAAATTGTGGAGCCACAATAAATTCATAATACTCTGCTTGATTGAACTGTAGCTGCAGGCAAGGGATGGCTCCATCACGGGCAATCCTAAGGGCTACTGCCATGACTTGTTCTAAGTCAGGGGTACCCAAAGGATAGGCCACTAGGAAGGGACCATTCCCAAGGTTCAGCACAGTAGAGACAATAGGTGGGTCTGCAATGTTTTCCTCAATAGGAGGACTAGTAATTTCAGGCAAATTTGGCTCTTTTATGGGAGGAGGCAAAGGTCCTGAAAACATGGTTGCAAAAGGAATAACCAAGGGGCTTACCGCCCCTGTAGAGAGCACCCTTTTTGTTGTGATCTGAGGCGCAGCACAGAGTCACAAGGGGAAATCCTAACCTTAGGATTGGATTCATACTAAGTCTTGATTAGAATGGCAGGGAAGGCTATGTGATTACCTTGTTGCCCTGAATGAATAATATCTGCTAGATGTTGCTAGAGAGGCGCCAAAGTATGTGAAGACACAAAGATAAAAATGTGAATAGAACTTAAATTTTATTGGTAGAAGTGGAATGGAATATATACTGTGTAGCTTTACCACAAAACAATACATGGACGGTAGGATCACTTGCCACAAGCATGAGTGGGGCAAGTGAGTTGCGCAGAATCAGGAAACTGAACAATTGAATTTCCCAAATTGGAGCCAGACTCATTTCAAAGGGCAAACGCAAAAGAGAGGTATTTTTTCCTCAAAATAACCCATCAAAGGCAAAATTGAAATATGGTGAATGGTGGCATTCACGACACAGCCCCTGTCCAAGGGGTATGATAGACTACTGGAACTAGCATGTGTACATCCGGTAAGTCAGCCGCAGAATTACCATAAGATAGGGCCAATTCTTTATCATCAAGGCTGTCTATGGGTACCAGAGGGAACTATTTGGGACAAGATCATGGAATCATATCCCACTTGTCCTACGCCAGGTCACCTGGGGAAGAATAAAATGGTTGAGTTAATCCACCAACAGTTTTCTTGGAAGGTTTTGACATTGCAGGTAGCGGCTTATGTTTGAGATTGCTTGGTGTGCATTTGGTTCAAGGCAAGCAGGAATAAGACTAATGGTTTGCTGGTTCCACTGCATCCAGATGCAGGACCATGGATGTTGGTGTTGGTAGATTTTATCAGAGAACTCCCAGATTCTAATGGGTTTAATGCAATCATGATGGTAGAAGATTGGTTTACAAAAATGATCACTTTGTTCCTTGATCAACCACAATTACATTGGTGAAAACAGCAAGGTTGTTTGTGGACAGAATCTTCTCCCTACATGGCATCCCAGTGGAGATAGTGAGTGATTGTGGGCCCCAATTTATTGCTCAGTTCTGGGAAGCCTTTACTGGGATTCTTGGTACCAAACTTTGCTGCTCTACTGTGTTTTACCCCCAGTCCAATGGACAAACAGAGAGGGCAACCCAAAGTTTGGAGGTCTACATATGTTGCTACACAAATGCACAACAGGATGACTGGTGCTTGAACCTACTCATGGCAGGGTCCACATATAATAACGCTCCACACATATTGACATAGGTTTTGCCATTTTATGCCAATGTGGGCTACAATCCTTCATCCAACATGAGTCCTCAACTGGTTATTAACGTAAAAGCTGCAACTGATCAAGCCGCTGCATTGAAGCAGGTTTATCAGGAGCTTCAGGTTACCCTTGCTGCTGCCCTGAAAACTTACAAGGAATACACAGATTGCAAGTGCCAGGAGGGTCCAACCTACAGGCCAGGTGATCTAGTCATGTTTGATGCCTGTAATATGAAGTTGAAGGTCCCATGTCACAAGTTAGGTCTTAATCAAGTTGGTCCCTTCAAAGTGGAATGTCAAATTGGTCCCTTTGTGTATTGGTTAGATTTAGCATTGTTATTTAAGATTTCTATACCTTCTGTGAATTTTTACTCACTCCCTTTAAGGGTATTAAGGTGACTTCTTTTCAACCCATTCTTGTGAAAGGTGAGCCTGAGTACAAGTTAAATTGGATTTTGGCTTCCTGGAAGAATTGCTGCCAACTGGAGTATCTGGTGTCATGGAAAGGTTATCCTGATTCCAAAAATTTGTGGGTTCCACACTAAAAGTGTTCAAATTTCCTGAAGCTCATCTAAGAGTTCTATAATTGCAACTCAACAGCCATTGGTCATCCCAAGCTTACTCTGGCAGCAATGAAACTTCCTCCTGCCCACAAGAACTTCTCCTTGTCTCATCTTCCTGATGATGGTATTGTACCCCAGGCTAAAGCAGAGGGTAATGTCACGGTAGACTCCATAATGCCGTGAATTATTTGCCCAAGTAGGAAAGCTGTAAAACTGTTAACAAATTAACTGATTTGACATATTTAAATCAAACAGTTGATTGAAAATGGTTTACAGCTGCTCCAGTTTTCCAGTTTTATTTAATTCCCCCTTGTAAGCTGACGCTAATAAACTGACGTAATATGAGAGTCACCTGATATGATCTTATTTATCAGCACAGTCATCAGAAATTGGTCACACAAAGGTTCTTTGCAAAAGGACTAGATACTCACTTGACAATGCAGAAGGAATAGAAGCCAAGGATCCAGGTGATATTGCTTAGTCAAATTTTGATATATATTGAATAGTTTTTACTGTTTTAACTCTTAAGAGTTGAGTCCTTCCAAAAAAATTACTCAATAAAATCAAATATCCCTTGGTCCAACTTTATTTTAAAATGTATCCTGTAGTTGTCCTGCTGCGCTACATTCCCTACAATTTAATTCTTAACCAAATAATTACGGGAAGATGGGGCCCAGCTGTTGGTACTTTGTTGTTGCATCCGCCCAATGTTACTCCAATGCCCGCAAATTTAGGAGTTTTCTCCACTGTCTCCAAAGCAGAGGCACTTGTAACTTCTCAATGTCCTGAATTCTACGCTGAAGACTTCTTGATTCTCTCTCAGGCTATTTATCTTGGGCTCTTTTGGTTAGGGTTAATCATTTTGCTTAACCCTGGTGTATCATTTGAAAATTTTACAAAACAGTATTTGAAGCTATGTTGATGGTTAATCATTAACTCTATGTGGATTTGGGTGGTGATTTCCCACCACATGGAGACTGCTTCTTAATATCCAACTATTTCTGTCACACCAAGCGCCTACCACCATCCCTCAAGTGACAGATGAAATTATTATGCCCACCCATGTAGCCCAACAACTTTGTAGTGCTGCCTTGGAATTGTTTGCTGGATCTAATGACAACAACGCTACAGCATGGATACAATCTGCACAGAAAAAGTTGGTGCAAATGGAATGCCCACTGCATTTCTGGATTGCAGAGATATACATCTGCCTTACGCACAATGCAGGTACCTGATGCAACAAGTGGCATGAAGATCACACCAAAAAAGATTGGGACATATTTAAGCAGGACTTCTTGGCAAGATTTTTGATGAAGGATACCGCCCTCATGATCATACACCAAGTCAAGAACCTGACCCAAACAGGAACCATAAAAGAGCTCACCCACAAAAGCAAAGAGCTCCACCTACAAGAACCCTCAGACATGGCATTTGATAGCCCAGCTATGCATCTCATGTACTACAATGCATTCAATTTGCACATAATGAGACACATCAACCTGGACCAAGTAACTAATCTGAAGATCCTTTACTATGAGGCAGAGAAAGCAGAGCAAGCATCCCACGCCCTTCACAAGGCCCAGACTGGAAAGAGAGAGAATCAAAGACTCTCATATGCCAGTATGCTCCATTTGCCCTCCACCTGGCAATAATAACAACAATGGTGCAGGCCATAAACCCCCAAGTTTGAATGTCCATAGTAATGTAAACAATGTGCAATTGAACTGCATTTGCTTTAGAGTCACTAATACTCAGGACAACCAGGACAAGAGAAAATCCCAGGGAGAGCACTAAGCAAGCCAAGCTCTCCCTGCCAAACTCCTGCCTCATCCAACAATGTGTACCATCCCAAAGACGTGGACCAGTGCCCAATGATCCAGGTCCTCTTGGGGGACCCAGTGCTCTACACCATTACCAGACATCCCACTAAACTGATATCCTACCCTTTCTGCTTTTGTAGTTACACCAACTCAGCGCTCCTGGAATCAGGTGCAGATCACATACTTGTCAATAGCAACTTTGTGAACAAGTTTAAGCTAGCTACTAATCCTTTGCAGATTAAAAGCATGGTTTTAGCTGACAAACATTGCATTGCTGTGACACGTGAGACTACCCTCTTCTCTATTGCACTAGAGAATATACACTCCACCATCCAAGGACCTGTCATTGACTTTCCCAGATTTGACGCTGTACTTGGCCTGGAATGGCTACAAAAGAAAAAAACCCCACATGGATTGGTTCACCTCTGTATTAACCATCAAGCGTGAAGGGGTTAATCACCAAAACTAACCTGACTCTATGGACTAACTCCTACAAGATCACGTCTTTGTATGTATCATGGAGACTCTTGAAGAAAAAGACAACCTCAAGGCAATTTATTGAGACTCCTGTCAATACAAGGTCATACACTTCAAAGACTACCAAGACACTATCACTCCCCAGGGTCAGGAAATTGTATCCCGTCATCCTGAAATCTTTAAAAAAGTGTTACCAGGGTTACCCCCAGAAAAACACATACAGCACACCATCCTTCTCAAGGGAGCAGTAACTAAGGCTCAACCCATATATTGTCTCACCCCAAAAAAAGACAACACACATGTGTGTACCTCAAGGAAGCATTGAAAAAAGGACTCATCCGCCCCTTACAATCTTCTTTTGGTGCTGCTGTGTTCTTTGTGGCAAAAAAGGACAGAACCCTTAGGCTTGTTATGGACTATCAAGCACTAAACAAAGTTACCATCAAGAATTGTTACCCACTCCCATTAATTGGCAATTTCTTTGACACCTTGAGCGGGGCAACTGTCTTCTCCAAGATTGACCTGACAGAAGGCTACAACCAAATCTGCGTCAAAGAGGAAGACATACCCAAAACAGACTTACGTATCAATCATGGTCCCTACAATTGTGTGATACTCAAATTTGGTATGACAAATGCACCATCAACCTTTGTTATCTTCATGAATGAGGTCTTTGCACCCCACATTGGCAAACACATACTGGTATACCTAGACAGCATAATTGTGTACAGTCTCTTGGTAGAACAACATCATAGGGGCCTAGAGGCAGTCTTTAAGACCTTGGCACAACACAAACTGCTTGCCTAGCCATCTAGGTGCCAGTTCTTCCACAAACATCTGCCATTCCTTGGACATGTGGTGTCAAAAGACAGCATCAAACCTGACAACCAGAAGATTTGAGCAATCTGCAAGATGCTGCTGCTCAAGGACAAGGCTGAGCTCTGCACTTTCCTGGGGATGATCACCTACGTTTGAAGGTTCATATCCAACTGTGGCATTTTGAAAGCCCCTTGTAATCAATAGCAGGCATCAAATCTAAATTTGTGTGGACTCCACGTTGTGACCTTTGTTTCTGCTGCCTGAAGGAAAAGCTGATGTCCACTTCTATCCTTCAATACCCCAAGCAAGACAGAAATTACCAAATGAAAACTGATGCCTTGGGTGCCTCCATTGGAGAGGTATCAAATATCCAAACAGATAAGGGTTACTTTCTACCAGTGGCCTACAAACTGTGCAAGCTGACAGATGGTTAGTGCTACTATCCTATTCATGATAAGGAGCTGCTGGCCATTACTCATTGCCTTGTAAAGTGGCGCTGCTACCTGGAGTGCCAGAAATAATTTATCACTCTAACCAGCCATAAGTCCCTCATTTACTTCAAAACACAGGGCAGCTTATCCAGACATCAAGCACTCTGTATGAAATTCCTGAAAAGATTCAATATGAACATTCAGTATAATCCTGGACCCGGGTTAGCCATGGCTGATGCCCTCTCTCATCTATATATCAGAGCCACAAGAGGCAAAAATGGGATGGACCCAGATTGGCCCCTTCTGATACTCCAAACCAAGGATAAGGGGTTTCAGGCACCACCAATATCACAAAAGATACTGTCATTAATAACAAACATATTTTTACTGATTTGTATGGAATACTACATCAAAAAATGACCTACAAAAGCACCATCCTGTACATTCTCACACATCAAATAGTCAATACCATCTTGTGTTACCACCGAGATCTAGGTCACACAAAAAGCTGCAATCTCTACTAATTCTTAAAACACAAAGCATGGTGGCTGACCCTGTACCGGGATGTGCAAGAGGTCCTCAAACAATGTGAAGTATGCAAAAATTTGCAAAGAGCAATACTTTCCCAAAGTCTGTGTTGCCAATTTGTTCTCAACTACCCTTCAAGGTGTGGGCCCTTGATATTTTTGGGCTGATGCTGGGGAAACATAAAAACAAAAAGTATATCATCACTATCATTGACTTTTTCCCCTGCTGGCCAGTAGCACAAGCGGTAAAGACACATACTAGCAACAACGTCTGACGCTTCATTGGCAAGAAGATTATTAGCAAGTTTGGTAAACCAGAACTACTGATCACAGATGGAGGCAAAGAATTGACAACATAAAATACCAATGTTTACCTCACAAATAATGGGGTCAAACTCACAGTAACCACACCTTACCATCCTCAGGCCAATGGCTGAGTTGAGCAGCCAAACAGCAGCTTAGTGCAGGCCCTTCCCAAGATCACAGCCAGGAGACCTGAGGACTGGCCCAAGCAGCTACCAACTGTGCTTCTTGTATGCTGCACCCGGGTGAACAGATCCACTGGGAAGAGCCCCTTTGAGCTTGTATATGGTATACAACCAAACATCATCCAAGCCCTTACAGGGCCAAAGTTGGAAATGCCCAACAAGTCCCCCTTGTTCAGCACCCCAAGTGCTAAAAGCCAATAGTGATCAACTAGATAAGAAAAAACATCTCCAAGACGCATTTGTTTATATCCAAGCTAGACACAACATTGGGGACAAGGTCTGGGTAATGAACACAGACAAAATCAAGCCACAGCCCAAAAAAGTAGGGCCTGTCATCATATTAAAGATAAACAAAAACAACACTTACCTGGTACAAGGACTTAACAAGCACAAACAAGACAAGGTCCTACACCACAATTGAAACACCTTGTAAGACCCGTCAGAAGCAATGTGAGAGAGCCCTATCTGCAAACAAACAGCAACTAGTCCAGTATGACACCTGGGCCCCTGATAATCTCCCAGATAATCTCCCTCCAGACAAAGCTGACCTTCAGCCGGGGGGTATGTGTGTCAAAACAGCAGGGTTGACCTGACAACAAGGTTACGGCTAAGCGGGTTCAAGACCCACAATCTGACTTTCCGGTGACCCGTAGCCAAACAAGGAAGTCAGCTCAAATTCCCAGAATTAGCAACATGAACAAATGATGATCCCATACAGTGGATGACTCAATTTAGCGCTTGACTCATTATCAGAATCAAGCCACCCCCTTCATCATCTAACCAAGTGATCTACATAATCATGTTTCTCTTATAATGATTCAGCGCAACTATATAATTCCTATCTTCAAATAAAGATAATTATCTAGTTTCCAAATATTCCCCCTTGTAACTCTGCTAAAACAGCACAGTTACAACAATAGGAGTGCCACCAACTTAATGACTAGTTGGGGAACCACTTGTAGAATTACTTTCCTGAGAGGGAGTAATTGAAGATGTTGTGACAGTATCATGATAAGCCACATAGTTTTCATGTGCATTATTTCAGCCATGAGGCTTTTCTAAGTAGTGTTCTTCATAGGGCTCGGAAAGTCTGATCCTTGTACACCATGGGGATGTGGCAATAGTGCCACCTACTATTTACAGCTGGGTCATTCTTTAAGGAAATAATTTCCTGAGAGGGTGGGATTAAAAATGCTGTGACAACTCTCTTCTTTAAAATTCCCCATCATTTGTTTTATGTACTACCCCAAAGTATATACATGATACAAGAATGATTTATAAATTTTGAAATATAAATTAGTGGATTATATTATCAAGTTTAGCAGAATAAAAATAATGTTTTAATGAATTACTGTTAAATTTAGAAAAAAATCAGGATTTAGTAATATTTATTTATTTCCTAATTTCTTTTGAAATATAGAGCTGGTCTGTCTCTTTAAAATAAGCTATTGGGCATTAAGATTGGCTTGGTATTCACAGAGATGCATTGATTTTAGTTTTTTAGTGTTTATTAAGAGGGAATTTAGATGGATCAAATTGAGTCAGCCCTCTGCTTATGACGTAAGTCTGATTTCAGTACTTAACTCTGCATCTAGAGCTATCATATTTAGTAGCGTTTTGATAGGAATCATTTGAAATATTTATCTAGGTACTATAAATTCTAGGAAAATCATTTTATTAGGTCTTAATATTATCAATGCTTGTTTACTTTGCTAACATCCAAATTAGGATGTTATCATTTGTAAGCAACGTTTCCTCTGAAACAATATGGAGCTACTTGGATCAGGTGCCATCGAATTGGAATGTTCTACTATCTCACTTGAAGAATAAGAATTTCGAAATGTCCAAGCCAACTATCTCCTTCTTTAAACTAATATTTATATTTATAATTTAAACTGTATTGCTTTAAACTGACCAAGCTCTCTTTCTCTCGTCAAATCAATCCTCAGCATAGAGTTTAAACATGCAATCATATAACAGCATGCTGAACAAACTGGTGCTCCGTTTCCAATTTTAATGCACACATTCTGATTTTGGATAATCTTTGTAGATAAGCCACTTGCAATAGTTGAATTACGATTTGAAAATCAAGCAATTAAATAAGTATTTATATTAGCTCGAGTGGCTTATATTCTCGGTTGGACATAATTTAGACCGCACTTCACTGGATTCAATCTACATGATTTCAAAGGTGCTTGTAAGGATAAGTCAGTTCAGTTTGATTTCTTATACTTCGAGTGCACTCAAGCTGATGTTCTAGACAGAAAACTCACTTTTATGTAAAGTGATTGATTATTTTTGTGTTCCACTGGTCTTAAGAGGACAAGTTCACAAAACCTGTATAATATATGATCAAACATGGTTAGTATATTAAAGACCCTTTGTTCCAAGAAATGTTTAATGTGTGATAGGAGGTTTAGATAAAGTCTCTTGTTATTTAAATAGCCGTAGTTGATAAATAGAAGTGTGTTGGAAACGAAGGGTTTAATGAGTTTGGGAAGCAGACTGATTCACGCATGACTCACTTTGGAGGTCAAATAGGGAGGGGGTGGATAGGGACATGTCTATACTGTAGGTAAAGTCGGGGTCAGACCAGATGTTCTTGGTTAGCATTTTTGGAGGTCGTTTCCGCTTCAACAGTTTGTAAATGAGTGCTGAAACAAGGATTATGTTTAGTATGACAAGGACACCAATTGAGTATGGAATGTAATCGGTTGATGGGACATGGGGTGGGGAATATGTGTTTGTTAGTTGCCATTTGTTGGTGTCAATGAACTGTGTTTTTAAATTGAACTCTTGGTTGATGGCACCAAAGGCGTGGATGAGAGTGCTGCCTTGGAGGTAAAGACATCCACTCTTTGCTGCTACAAAGCCAGGGATGGAGTAGTGGGTCCAATACGCTGTGTTGAGGTTTAGAGCATGGATGGAGTTGCCAGTGGCGACGTAGACGATGTTTTCTTTTTGAGCAACCGAGAGTCCTTGTTGGTAGAGGGGTGGTGAGCCTTTGGTGGTGTAGTTTGAGAAATCCCCTGTTTCACGGCTTGCTTTGAGAAGCACTCGGAGTTCATCGCCTACTTTGGTGCGAATGTTGAACATGAAGTAGATGTAGCCATTGTATAGGCATGCAACGCGCATGTCTGTCAGCACGGTCTTCATGTATATTGAGAAGTCTATGTCAGAATGAAACATTAGCTTGGCTGTGCCTTCAAAGTCAGTTTCTGAAAGTGTAGATGGCATTTCTTCGTGAAAGACTAGTCCTTTACTTCGCGCAATGGTAAAGTGATCTCCTATAAGGTGTACCATTGCGCTTGAGCCAAAACCTATCAGATCGCCTATAATTGAATACCGACCAACTGTGCTCCAGGCCAAGATGCCGCCAGCAGGTATTGTCTGTTTCTTGTCAATGGCAAGTGCGTAACCATGTCCTAACATCCAGATGTCTGTCGCATTCCTTTGAACGCCCTCTCCCGTTATCAGGTTATAGTTCTCCACCATACAGCCCCCTCCCATTTGCTTCTGGCCTTGGACGAATGCAATTAAGATGAGGCTTTTCATGGCGACGTTTTGAGTTTTGTGTGGTTAAATAGTACAAGTGACCCGATTTTATAAATCGATTCCAAACATTCATACAGTTTGGCCGAATTTCGCCTATTGGCAGGTGTTTATCATGTGCTTTATAAAATGATTTCATATTGGCCACCTACTGTAAGCCTAGCCAATCAACTTAAGCCAAGAAATACGTCAAATTTAATCTTTCAACTAAAAACCACGCCAGCAAAGCACCAAGTCTAAAGTTTCAACATTATTTATTCGAACCAGTTTCGAATCCACAAGCTGACTTAAAGTGGCAGCTCATTGGCTCTAATTTCTAACCAACAACAATTAAAAATGAAATTATTATTTCAAAATCACATCCCATACCTTATCGCCCCTGGACTTCTTCAGTCGCTAGGGAAGCTTTTTACTATGTTTTTGATTGGAAAACCTTACCTTTTTTTACGTCTGATCATGGCCGACGACACTATCGGTCGTGCCTATACGGTAGGTAAGTTTAAATGGTTGATGCTGCCGCAGGAGGGGTTGTTGGACATTTCGCAGTGTCTCGCGGCATCCCAGCCTGCGGCAGTTGAAATAAAACTAAAAAATATTAAAAGTAGATGTAAACTGATCCGGTTCGATATTAAGGTAAGATATTCAAAATCTTATATTAAAATTTATTGACTTTTATTGGAGCTTTATATTTCTTTATTCATTTTGATGGGTTATTTCTGGGTCCGAACCTGTCCGAACCTGTCCGACGACGGCCGACGTTGCACAACGCAAATCAATAATCATTGGATAAAAAGGATACCACTAACTACTATGATTAGATGATTTAAAGCATAGGAGATAAGATTAGACTTGACAAGTAAGGTAAGACTTCACTAACCTCAATACTAACTTTTCAACTCAAACTTAGATTTACTTCAAACTCAAAGGTAAGCTTTAAAATAAGTATTCTACTAACTATTAAGCTCATAAGATATAAAGAAAATATTAAAGGTAAGATCAAGCTTTGAATTTTCGAAGCTAACTTTAATTTAAAAAAGGTAATAATTTTAAATAAAAACTGACCCAATTCAAAATCCTTTTTGATTCTGCATTTCAGGTAAGCTTTTCCTTAGAAATACTAACCTTCATTTCCTTTTAGATGGACTTGATCCACAGCAGATCTTGGGGTGGGTAAGTCATTAAAACAGATCAAAAATACTAAAATAAATTTAAAAACCAGATCTTTGCCCTGAAGCAGATTAAGGTTTGGTAAGCAATGTTTTATAATCTTAAAACCTTTAAACTAAAGCTGCATTTGAACAGGTAATCATTTCCAATAAACTGTTAACCTTCAATACTTTTAGATAGACTTAGTCTACAGCAGATATTGGGTTTGGTAAGTTTTATTTTCACTAATTTTCCAACCTAGTTTTTAAAACAGACTTTTGTCCTAAAGCAGATCTTGGGTTAGGCAAGCCATTTTTAAAATTTACTAAACTAGATTAGGGCTCTCAGATTTTTATCCCAAAGCCAATCTTGGGCCAGGTAAGCTTTTTGATAACTTACTAACCTTTTTTAAAAAACCCACAAACTTTCCCCCTGCAGCAGATCATGTTTTAGGCAAGTCATCTCAAATCAAACTACTAACCTTAATTTCAAGCCCCAGATTTCTGCCTACAGCAGATCCTGGGTTGGGTAAGTTTTTTTAGAGAGAATATGTTTTTACCAAAAAACTGTTTGTCTAATTCAGTTTTTATTCAACTAGCTTTTTTAACCCAAATTAACTTAATACTTTTTAGTAATATTTCCTATCCAATTGCTTAAAAAACCTATTAAAATGTAATTATTTTCTTTATTTTTTTGCACTTCTTAGTTTTAACTGAAATACTTGGTGGATACTTTGCAAAGCTTTATTGCCAAAAACTACATATTATCACTCAAGAACTTTTAAATTGTAATAGCAAGACTTATGCTTAGCTTATTTTATGCTGTAGATTTAAAAATTCTTTTTGGCATTTGTTTTCAGTTTTTAGATCTGACTAGCACAATTTCAAAAATATTTTTTAACTTTAAAGTGTCAAAAAACAACTGTAATACTCAAAAGTGTTCCATTATGGACATTTATTTTGTTTTGGCCTTATTATTATAAAGATCCCTATCTTAAAGCTCTTTTGTTGTTTACTTACCAAAAATCAAAACCCTAAAAATTAAAACATCACAACTTTAAAAAAAAGAATTTTAATTAAGATGGATTTTATTTCTAAGCTTTTTAATAAAAATTAAAAGGATAAATATGATAAAGAAATCCAACCCAGCCGAATGAAAAAATGAAATATTTAAGGAGATATCCACAACTAATTCAGATACTGCTAAAGAATAAAAAGTACAAGCTTACAAGTGAAATCTAATGGCATAAAAAATAATTATTTTAGAGCTATAATAAAAAAGACGAAAATGCCAGAACAAAAGTTATATAACAAATTAAACATAACCTATATATTTTAGTTAAAAAATTTGTATCCTATGATAATGTAATGCTTATAGACTACATCAGCTAAGCCAGAGAAAGATATATATTTATATGAAATGCTTAAAATTTAAAATAAAGGTAATGATTTGCCCTTTGGAATTCAAAAACTGTTATTGAAAATAAAAAAATATTCTGAAAGGATTTTATTTTCAAAATAATGTAAGAAATATTCAATCTTTCATTTCTTAAATGTCAAAGATATAATCCATAATAAAAGTATAAACTAATTAAACAAGACCTTGCTGATAGTTTAATAGAGATAGTTGCATAGCTTCTCCTTATACTTCTCTGATGTAAGTTGCACAAACAAAGCAACTATCATTTTTGTAATAATAAAACTGTATTTTTGAAAACCACTAAATCATCTTAGAAAACAAGAATTATGAACAAAATTAGAATTTTTGCTGAAACTATCAAAAAGACTTTCTGCTAGAGTAGCAGAAAGATACCAGTGAGCAGCTATAAAAAAGAAAATAACCCTAACACAACTGTTCTCTTTTGGTACCCTGCTCACCACTCATAGCTTTATACTCACTAATTTCTGATAAGATTTTACAACCATGTCTAAAAAATATTGAAAAAGATATAAATTTTATGACTACCTTTGAATAAAGCTATTTATCAGCTCTGAGACCATAAACACATCATTGGGCTGCTGTAAAAGAGTAAAGCTAAGTGTAGCAGAGCTGTGCTCTTTTGATAGCCTATCAACAATAAATACTTTTTACCAGATATAACCGGAAACACATACCAGCAGCTGCCGTAAAAGAGTGAAGCTGAGCGTAGCACAGCTTTGCTCTTTTGGCAGCCAGCCTGACACATCTTTCCTTTTACCAGCTATAGACTAGAAACACATACCAGCAACCATTATCAAACGCTTTTTACCAGATAAAGACTAGAAACACGTACCAGCGGGCTGCCGTAAAAGAGTGAAGCTGAGCTGAGCACAGCTTTGATCTTTTGGCAGCCTGCCTGACACATCTTTTTTTTTATCAGCTATAAACTAGAAATGCATAACAGCAACCATCATTAAACGCTTTTTACCAGATATAACTGGAAACACATACCAGAAGGCTGCTATATAAGAATAAAGCTGATTGTAGAACAGCTTTGCTCTTTTGACAACCAGCCTGGCACATATTTCCTTTTATCAACAAGAGTATAAGATAAAGATTTTAGAAGGCCACTGATTTAAAAAGCAAAAAAAGGTTTCAGCTCAGATACCTGTACACGTACCCAGCAGGATGCTGTAAAAGGGCAAAGCAGGTGTAGCTCAGCTTTGTTCTTTTGGCTTCTGCCTGCCACCCCACTATTGTTTGGATGTTTACCTGTCAAAGTGGTCTGGATTGAGTGCTGTGCTTTTATTTTTTGTCCTTACATCCTAGATCTTTACTATTTTTGCTTTTCTTATAAAAAGTGTCACTCATCTACCAAGCCCACAGGATTGCCTTTCTCACATCATCTGCCCACTGGCCTTTTATGTATTTGCCTATGATGACCGCTAATCAAAATCCAAAGTAAACATATTTAATAAAATGCCTAACTTTATAAGCTTAACTTTTTGATATATATATTTTAGCACATATTATTAATGTAAACTGTATTGATCAAGGTCTTGATACTTCTATGATGTTCATCTTTGGTTGTAAGTATTAATGTTTCAGTAAAGGTATTAAATTTTGTCACAGAATACCAAATTCACTTTAAATGTGGGAGCTTGGGAAATAAAATATATTTTCTTCTGATTGTATATATTAATTTAGATGGGTTTCTAACATAAATGGTTCCTAAATATTTTTAAGACTGGATAAGTTCAGTGGTGGTTTCATCAACTACATTGGCTCACACGGGGATCAAATATTCTACTACGGTGGCTAGGTCTGCTTAAATGTAAAAACGTAGTAAATAAAGTCAATTGTGGGAGTTTTTGAGATCACTTATAATATTTTAAAAAGTATTTTATGTATTTAATTTTTTTATAAATATATGTATTGTGGAAGACTTGTATCATTTTGTCTATTGTCACCTGAATTTCAGGATAGGGGGATACCTTTTACACCAACAGCTAATATTTTAGGCTGACTTGATTAGGTTCATCACTTCTTCTTGAAACCCACTGTATAGCTAGCTATTGGAATATAAATATAGTTAAAAATAGGATTGGTAGTTAGCTAGTTATTTAAATTGGGGTTGATGGTGTATTGAAATATAGATATCTTGTGGGTGACTTGTTGTTATGCATGGAATGTAGGTTGAGCTCTCAGATTTGGATTTTACTGATGATTAAATTAAAATCATCACTACATCACCCGAGTCTTCTCTTAGATACATAATGCATTAGCATTCTATGAGAAGGTCGCCTATTTTTTATATCCTCATCATGAAAATTTTCCTAATAAAGATGGTAACCTTAAAAAAGTGTTAGATTGAAACAAACGAGCTTTATTAAGGCGGGATAAAACATAAGCTGTGCAACAGATTCATATAAAATCAATGTGATGGAATGAAATTGACATGTGGATGTGATGTTTGTAAACAGGTATGATATTCTTCATAATCTCATTTAGGCATAGCAAGAGAGACGAGACTAGGTGATAGTTTCAACAGGAGCTTGTAAGTTGAACAAGCTTGACGCTTTAAAACATTTAATGATTGAAGACGGTGCAATTTAGGTAGACTGGCATAGTCTATCGTGTTGAATACAAAGCGGGCAATGTAAAAACCAACCGTAAGACGAGATAGGTTCCGGAAAGCACTGAGGATAAAGCATATTGGCTTTGACCCAATGACTCTACTCATTTGCAGAATTAAAGAGGATATTTCCAGTGCTGATCCTTCGAACAGGGAGTCGCCTTCTTCAATGCTTTCCAATCTCAGGAATTGAAGCTTCTTTAATCCATAGACAAGTTTCTTGGCTATTCCTTGTGAGTCCCTCGAGCATTTCAGATGCAGTTTGGTGACTTTTGAGAAATGGTCCAAGATTTCGGTGGCAGTAGTAATTTTCATACTTCGTAGACGTAGGCTGTCTAGAGCTTGGATGCAGGGTATTTTTCGGGGATTGATCAAGTGAAAATTCAAACCAAGATTCAGAAATACAATGTTCTTAGTAATGTTTAGATCCAATGTAACAAATGCATGTTGGCTTTTCAAAGCTAAAGTCACCAGATTCCTGGGAAGATGTGTGCAGTAGATAGTGAGATCGGGGGCGCAGTTTAAGAAGTTGATGCTCAGGTGTTGCAGCTTCTTGAACCTTTCAGTGACTAAGGCAAGGAATTGAAGGTTAAGCGTCTTCATTTCAACCCAAAACTTACTGGGATTAAGACAAGTATTGTGGTTCAATATTCCGGTGATGATTTCGTGTGTACTCAAGTGTGATATATTAATCTTGAGTCTCTTGAGGGATTCCGTCTGTGCAAGCATATTTTGAAGCACTGTCAGCTCCAATGTATCAAGTATTGTCAAGCAAGTAAGTCGCTTGAAGCATTCAGAAAACACCCCATGGGATATGATATGGACAAGAGCTTTGTCATGGCTGAAGTTTTTTAAAAGCAGATGCTTTAGCTTGGGGTAGCTGCGCATGAAGTACTTAGGGTCGACGTTTTTGGAGCTAAACATGTTTATAGTTCTGATCGTTGCTTGGCCCCGCTTAAGCTCTTCTCGTGGCCGATATGCCAACGGATCGCTTTTGAAGCAGACCACCTGCAAGCTATCAGCAACAATCTTGTCTCTCCAGACTCTGTCAAGTGTAAGCAGTCGCCATCTTTCTCTCGTCCCCAAGAAAGAGATGACCTCTTCCCAAATAAACCAGGGCAAGTCTTCCATTACACCAGCTGGTATTTCAAGCGACATTTTATGAGATGTGGATGCTATAAAATAGGCTAATGGACATCAAGCCTAAAGTATAGCACTACTTGTATAGCTTCCTGGACAGTTATTATGTCTTTTAAACAACATGATTCTTGATCCGGAATGCATTGCCAATCAAGTGATTGCTGCGACAATATCGAAATCAGCTCCAATATCTGATAGGAGATGATACTTGTCTGTCTGCAATATACAAGATCCATGCCAGTAAAATGATCCACTTGTTCTTCAAGCCTTTTGGATTGGATTTTCATCATTGGCTACTATTGACACATGTGTAGCAATATTTGGTGACTTAGTAGCTTGATATTTATGCATAGGGGTTAAACAAAATCATAAACTTTATGATAGAGTGGTTTGACTAGGCTTTTATCCGTTTGGTATGAAAACCAGCAAAATATAATAGAAGGCTTAGAGAAAATAAGATTTAAGGGGAGAAACGGTGGCTTAGAGATAGCTGGAGCCTTTTAAAATCAGGCAAACAGTGGAGAATTTTAGAGATCGCTAAAAATGGCACAGAGGAAAAGTCTGAGAAATAAAGAATTACTTTAATCCAGAGAGTAATACTCACTTTTATATTTAAAGCTGATATCACCACGACTAGGGCTGCTTCGGCCAAGCCCCGGGCAGCCGCGGTCAGTTTCTAGCTCTGAGTCAAACAGTTCAAAGATTTATTTAAGAATGTTTAAATATATATAATTTTTCGCTTTAGCTCCAGCGGCTAAGAGCCGAAAGCTGGCCGGGGCTGAGCCGAAGCATCCCTAACCACGACACAAGACCTTAACAAAAATATCTGAGATTTAAAACAGCAACTCTGACACAAAAACAGCTCAATTAAAAATCCAAACAATTAAAAAACTATCGTCCAAAGCACATCATAATTTCAATAAAAACTCAAGTAAAGCAACCACCTGTGGAACTAAAAAAGCTTAAGATAAACCAGCTTTAAATAACGGAAAATATATAATAAAACTCAATTTATTAAGTAATGCACAAGCATTTTAAGAGACAACACGCCATCTAAAAAACGTTCTCAATTTACGCCATATCGAAAGCAATAGTAGTTATAGCCTCTCAATTTACGCATCACAACTAAGAAAAATATTAAAATCGAATGGCACTTGTTTAAAGCTGAAAGCATACAAAAATATTTTAAAAAATAATAGATAGACTAAAAAAGTGTTCATGATTCTAAATCTGAAATAAAAATGGGGTCACTTAATAGCAACCTGATTGTATAGAGCCCCAAATCCAAGGGATCCCAAAACAGCCCTTTTCATCTATACTATCTATGAGCTATACTTTATTTTATATATATAACAGTCCCAAATAATACAGAACATTTCAATTTTTTTAAAAAATAAAGATATTGTTGAGGGTCTGGATGTACGAGTATTCCGGCTATTGCCATCACACCTAACATCCAGTCATCGCCCGATTTGATGCCTTTCCAATATACCATTCAACATACCAGAAATGGCAACAAACCAATATCACATGACTGTCCAGGTATCCAGCGACTTGAACCCATCCAGCACATGACCAGCCCCTGGGTTTGATCCAACTAAAATCCCCGCCACAGCTAAAGCTATATAAGTCTAAAGTATTATCCAATAAAATATACTTCTTCTCTTTCTAATTCTATATTTGAAGCTTCCCCAAAAGGCGCTCCTTATCACTGGTAGCACTACGGGTTTTGACCACACCAATGAAAAAGAAGATGACTGAACAGAACCCGCCCACTTTCGCCCACATACTCAACCAGGTCACATCCCAGGAGATCTGGAAAACATACTTCCGCGCCCACGACATTGACAAAGATATACCTAGTGGATGCACCATATTTGAAGGTCTGGTCATGCCCAAAGCATGTGCCAAGATAATTCAATACAGTCGCTCTTTTCAACCACAAACAAATGCACAACCACCTATCACAGGTGAAGTTGCCAACACCAAATACATTGGTATTGACAAGTTCTTTGGTAAAAACAAATAAAATGTCATCAACTGGCTAGACCACACAGCCGCAAAACTCCGCGCCAGCTGCATTCCCCATGAAAAATGGGTCCAAGAAGCCAGCAAGCGCCTATACAAGGCCGCAGCTAACTGGTTCGCCACCTGGGTTGGCTCACAAACTGACAACCAGCTTGACAACTGGGAAGAGTTCCAATCCGACATCATCCACAATTTCTGCGTCACTGAATCTCTCCAAGACATTGCAATACAGCTCAGTGATCTTTCTCAGAAGACCACTATCACAGCTTACACCAATGAATTTGAGGAAATACACCATAAAATTCAAAACCCAGCACAAGCTGACAATGTACACACTAGAGCCTCATTTATCAATAGAATGAAACCCTCTGTTGCTGCCCTCATTGCCCAAAGGCTAACACCTCCATGCCTGCGCTCATTGCAGAAGCCAAACACACAGAAAAAAGTGCAAACATGGAATATGCCGCACACAACGGCAACCACTCCTCAAACAGCAATGGCAGAGACAACTCTAATGACAACAAGCGCTAGAACACCAATCATAGCAACAGCAACTCTAATCACAATAATGGCAATCACAGACAAAGCACAAACCAATCCTGTCCCAAGAAAGAGGACACTGCCAAAGCTAACAACACTGAAGTAGCAACCCGCTATGAATCTGACCCCACATTCTCTGACCTCAAAGGTCTCAAAATAGAGGAACAGGGAAAAGAGGAGGGAGAACAGGCCTAAGTGCCCCTGTCTCCACCCAACACAACAAGAAGAAGTACTAAGGCACAAACTTTGCTGCTCGCATCCCAGGTGTCCCAAAATCCACCATTTTTATGAACATAAAAATTAAAGATTGCTCACAACTTCTTGTCTATCCATGCACTTACAAATCACATACACATAAATTTTTATTCAACTCTGGTGCACAACACACTATGGTTAGCAAACCTTTTGTAACCAAGTACAAAATACCAGTTGTCAAATCCAACTTCAAATACGCCAGAATGGCAGGCAAGTCAAAAGTTCTACTCAAAGGCAAAACAACTCCCTTCAAAATTGACCTCCAAGGCATATAAACGTCCATAAAAGGACTTGTCATGAACAACATAAACTACAACACTGTAGCAGGCATGGACTGGTTCACCTGAGTGAATCCCAGCGTACGTTAGAAAACAAAAACTATGACAATAAAGCGCAATGTAGTTGATTTCAACATTCTCAAAGAATCCAACAACCTCATTCTAAGAGACACAGTATTTGTCCAAGTCATAAATCAAGATGACTATGAACATCTAACCAAAGATAGTACCCTACACATAATGAGGTACTCCAAATTTAATAATATACAAACACAAAAGATCCAGTGCCCAGAACTTATGGCACTCCTAAATGAATACACTCATGTATTCAAGGAAGAACTCACAGAGTTACCCCCCAAACAAGAGGTCAAACATGGCATCAACTTATGAAAAGCCATGCCCAAACCTGCACCACTTTACAGACTCTCTCCCATGGAGACCCAAACACTTAAAGCCCACATCAAGGACAACCTAGCCAAAGGATTCATTTGTCCGTCTGAATCCCTGTGGGGGCAGCAGTTTTCTTTGTAAAGAAGAAAGAAGGATCTCTTTGCTAAGTTACTGACTACAGAGCACTAAACACAAGTACAGTAAAAAATAGATACCCACTTTCCCTCATAGAAGACCTATTTTTAAGGCTCTCTGGAGCAAAATTTTCTCAAAAATTGACCTCACATCTGGTTATAATCAAGTTGAAGCTAAAGAGAAAGACATACCATAGACTGCGTTCTGTACACAATTTGGGTTGTTTGAATGTAAAGTAATGAATTCCGGGATGACAAACGCCCCAGCGACATTTGTCACCATGATGAACCAGGTGCTAAACAGACTCTTGAACACATTATGTTACCTTGACAACATCATCATATTTTCAAAAACAAAAGAGGAACACCTCACACATGTCCGCAAGACACTCAATCAACTTGCAAAGCACAAACTTTATGCAAAACCAAGTAAGTGCCAATTTATGGAAAAGGAACTCCTGTTCTTGGGCCACATTGTCTCTGACAGTGGCATAAAAGCAGACCCAGATAAAATAAAAGCCATAAATAACATGCAACACCCCACCTCTGTGAAACAAGTAAGATGCTTCCTTAGTATGGTAGCTTACCTAAGGAAATACATCAAAGACTGCAGAAAGCTCACCACACCAATCAATGACCTAACCAAAGGTAATGCCAAAAAGAAATTCATCTGGACTCCAGAATACGACAAGAATTTCCAACTATTAAAACAAGCTTTGATCAAAGCACTAATCTTACAATACCCTAATAACAACGGGTGCTACAAGCTTGAGTCAGACGCTAGTGACACTGCCATTGGCGCAGTCCTACGCATACGCCAGCCAGGGCAGCAAGACTTTCTTCCAGTATGTTACAAAAGCAGAAAACTAACAAACACTGAGCAAAGGTACCCAATACATGATAAAGAATTGCTAGCAATATATCACATATGCAAGAAATGGAGATGTTACCTTGAAGGACACTTAAACGTCTGAGTGCTAACTGACCACAAATCCTTAACCTATTTCAAAACCCAGAACGCACTCGCGCAGTGCCAAGCCAAATGGATGTCCTTGCTGGAAAAGCTTAACCTGGACATCCAATACAAAAAAGGGGCAGAGCTGGTCACGGCTGATGCTCTCTCTAGGCTATGCCAGCCAAGAGAGGATCACCCTGACCACCTGGACCCTGACTGGCCCAACCTATACAACACTGAGTACAAGACAAAAGGAAAGGATCCCTCTACACACTGACTAACCAATGATACGCTATTAAGGAATGAAAAACATTTCCACATATCAAATGGCACGGTATACCAAATCATCAAGTATAAACACATTTCATACATTCCACTCACACAAAGAGTCAACACTATACTAAGACATCACTGTCTACTAGAACACACAAAGGCTAACAACCTATACCTCACTTTAAAAGAGATATTATGGTGGCCCAATCTTAAACAAGATATAATTGACGTCCTGAAAAAGTGCACAGTGTGTGAAAAATACGCCAGCACCAAGGCGCACCAGCTAACAGTCAACCCAGTACCTGACCCCAAACCAATTAAGGTTTGGGGACTGGACGTAGTGGGACCCTTCCTGGAAACCAAAATGAATCAACGTTTACTAATTGTAGCCATTGACTTTGCCACATGTTGGCCCATCTGCTGGGCAACAAAAGATCACAAGGCAGAAACAATAAATTGATTCATCAATAAAGCAATCATAGCAGACTACGGCACTCCAGACTACATCATAACAGATGGAGCAAAAGAGCTAACAGGCCACGTAGTAAACAACAATCTAAAAACAAAGAACATCAAACACTCCACAACCTTGCCCTACAGGCCAACAGCAGAGTTGAACGCCTGAACAATAGCCTTATCAGAACCCTGGAGAAAATAATGGATGGCAAAGCCAAAGACACATGGCCACTCTATGTGAAACATGCATTACTAGTATCCTGGGTTTGTACCAATCAAGGGACAGGCTACTCACTGTTTGAACTAACATACAGGTACAAGCCAGAAATAGTCACCCACAATAATCAACCATATGTGAAGATCCCCCAGGGAAACCTCCCACAGTAGAATAGAAACCAGCTCTAAAACACATACACCTCAAAGCCAAACTGGCAGAAACAAAGAGAATCAAAACCCAAAAGGTAACCTCAACAGAGGACCCACTCCCCATCAACTCCCCGTCTGGGTTCTAGCTGGGAACAGAAAGAAGCTAGACTCAGTACACAGAGGGCCAGGAAGAATCATCAGATACCGACCAGACAGGAACACCTACCTGGTTAAGTTCCAGGGTGCCAAAGAGCCCATCACCAAAAAGTATCACAGATCTTGCCTCAGCCCTAGAAAAGGAGAACACTTGACCCAGTTGGTGCCCACTAGTAAACAACTCCAAGAACATCAGGCAGCAGCTGTCAAGACAAAGCCCCCTCCTGATGTATCCAAGTAACCCCTTAAGGGAGGGGTGTGTCAAGGGTCTGGATGTACAAGTATTCTGGCTATTACCATCACACCTAACATCCAGTCATTGCCCAATTTGGTGCCTTTCCAATATACCATTTGACATACCAGAAATGGCAACAAACCAATATCACATGACTGTCCAGGTATCCAACAACTCAAACCCATCCAGCACATGACTAGCCCCTGGGTTTGGTCCAACTAATATCCCTACCACAGCTAAATCTATATAAGTCTAAAGTATCATCCAATAAAATATACTTCTTCTCTTCCTAATTCTATATTTGAAGCTTCCCCAAAAGGCGCTCCATATCAATAAAAGAACAAGAAGGATTTATTAAAAAGGCTCATACATTGGTTGAGAGAGCCACAGAGATGGGCTGCAAGTGTTCAAGCTTATTATTCTTGGGGGTAGTATACAAGTACTGCCTTGCTCATGTCCTGGTATTTTTTGAACACCTTGTTTTGCTTTGGAGGACCATCCTTGTTTTTCATGCCTTTTTTTAAAGAGGCAGACAGGTATTGCCTGCTATGTTCTCAGGTGAATACAGTTCTTGTTGAATTTGGGCTTTTTAACCCAGACTGACATGGCTCATACCAGAGTCTAGCTGGACTCACACAGGGGAGGCAGGCTGGTCCTGAAAGGCCATGTACACAATTGATGTGATCCTGATAATGTAATTCACAGCAGTAGCCAGAGGATACCAACTTCCGGTATGTGACACAACCTGATCAACCAGTCCCAATACTGAAATGTAGACAAACTCCATTTTGCTGAAGTCTTGGGCAGGAGGCACGTTGAATAAGGGAGAGTGAAGGAGATCTTCTTTGTGATAGTTGGGGTTGGGCCTCTAGGGTGGCCAGGAGGAAGATCCAGGTGATGAGGGTGGAAGAACTCCAAGTCAATGGTGCAAGGTGGCTTAACCAAATGGACAGGAGCAGAACCAGGAGGGAACAGATAAGTGTGGCTGTATTGTGTAGTGAATTTGCAAATAGATGCAAACAGAATGATTATATTGGTGCAAAAATAGATAGTTCCTGAAAGAAAATAATGGGTCCTTGGCATAAAGGTGTTTATTTTAAGATTTCCACTGTGAGGAAGGCTTCTCCTCCTCATTACTTATACTTACTGGGGATTATTTAGCCTTTTGTGCCACCAGAGGCCTGGTGGCATCATTTTCAGTGATACTTGCAAAATGGCTTGGAAATTGCACACTGAGACCAGAGGGAAGAAGGAAATTGGCTGGTATATCATGAGCATTGGTTTGGCTATAGCATGATGAGGTGCCATAGCTATTATTAGAACTTGAAAAAAATTGAGTGCCCAATTGTGCAATCAAAAAATTGCTTCCCCAATTTACTATTTCCTGATAGCAAATGGACCTGATTTTGTGTTTAATTTTAATTCCAGGGTTTTGCGGCATGTGGGCCTTGTGAACCCCTGGTCATTTGCAGTCAGAAATGGTGGTTTTCTTCCAGGAAGGCAGTTGGGAATGCTTTCCACACTGTTGGTTGTTTTATCTCCATACAGGCTAGCTGATTGTCTAGGGAATTATGGGTCCTGAAAGTTTTCATAATCTTTACAAAGATGTGGTCCTTCATGAGTGTGTCAAGATAAGTTGGGTACACATGGTGATGTACTTCTCCTTGCTAGATGATGAGGGTGGCGCTGTACCAGTCAATATGAGTTTTTGTCTTTCTTATCCAATCTAGACCAAGTACTATATCATACTTGGGATAATTGGTCCACTAAGGGTAGTTTGTATGTCCCCTATCTGTGCCTGAAAAGGGTTTTCTTCCTTGGTGACTGGTGTGCTTATGTTATCTGTCATGACAGCTCTCTTGAAAGTACTTTAGACTGTGGGTAATTTCATGAGATTGGTGAATATTTTGTTGAAAAGGGATTGGTCAGCTCCAGTGTCAAATAGCGCTGTGCCCTGACATCTGAAAAAGTGGAAAGGATAAGCGAGGAGTTTATTTCCAGCTTAGGCAGCAAACAGTATAGGATTGCTGGAGGGCACTTGGACCATGGTAATTGAGTTCACGTCCTAGTCCCTGTACAAGTATTGTGTATTGGGTGAGGGCGGCTTGCCTAAGCACTCCCCCAAACTTTTCCCTCCTCAGTTGTGTTGTCAGTGTTCATCTGATTTGCTTGGGTGGTACAGTTTCTTCCTTGAGGATGGGGGTTATTGGTTTGGTTGTTCTGCTTGTTGGTACAAGTCTTCTTTCTTTGCAGTTGGGCTTTCTTTTTTACTTGTTGGTTGCATGCAGGTTGTCAGATTTATAAGAAGCTTGATTTCCTTCTAAGAAGACGTCTTGGAGATTCTTGCAACAGCTCATGTCAAATTGGCGCCTGATGTGTGTGGGGAGGCTATTGTAGAAGTCTAAACGTGGTCCAGCCTCATCAAATTTGATAGTTTCAGGAGCTCAATCATGTATATCTTCATACACTGCAATGTGTTCCTTGAGACAACCTCCAGAATTAACTCATACAGAATGGAACATCCTCCATGTCAACAATTTTAAAAATTGTTTTTGCTTTATCTTTTATAATTTCAATTAAAAGCTCAAAATAAAAATCAAACATTGCTTCTATTATCAGTGTCAATTATTTAATCCTGAAAAAATAATCTTTAATATTGAAAATAAGAAAAATATTTTTGAGAATTGTCAACATGGAGGATGTTCCATGCAGTATGAGTTAATTCTGGAGGTTGCCTTCCTTGATGATTCCTGTCACTTTGAAGGTTCAGAGTTCTGTCATGATAACAATATTGAAGTCCTTTTTGGCAAAATTTTCAAGAAGGAATTCTTGAAAATGCCCCAATTTTTATTGTGATCAGGATGTTGGTTGAACCATTCACTCACAAAGCAGGAGGCAGCCCCAGTAACACGCAAGGCAATTTCACTTGCCCAGAGTCTTTTGGGGTAGCCCACTTGTGTGAATTTATTTTGAGTGCTTTTAATCTAGAGATTGGCATTCTTGCGTGCAGTCCCAAGAATGTCCCAATTTCTGATGAGCAGAGGCATTGAAATACAATGTTGGGTATTTTGGGTACGTTGATGACTGGCAGCAGATTCAGGACTTCTTGTGTGCTGAAGAAATTGTACTGTTTGGTTGGTACAAGGATATTGTTGAAGATAGTGAACCCCGTGGGGACTTCCTGAACTTTTTCATATTGTCTCCAACTGGTGGGGAGTGCCATCTGTTGGGTTCTTTTCTTTGGAGAAAATTTTCCTTTAAGTTGTGTAGGTGTGAATAACCTACCTATACTACCACTGTTGAGTATATACTTCTGGAAAGTATAATAAACAAGTAAAGGGTAAATTAAAGAAGAGAATTATACTTTATTTGATAATAGTTTAGAGTTCTATATAGTATCATGTGAAGCCACATGCTATCCATGTACATCATGGTAGTCATGGGGCTTATCCAAGCAATTATTCCTCTTAAGTCATGAGGTCTGTCCAAGTAGTGTTTATTTTAGAGCTCAAAAGATTTAATCCCCATAATAGATGGGCAACTAATAGAAGTGCCACTGACTTACTGATTAGTCAGGGAATCACTCAGGGAATTACTTTTCTGAGAGAGAGTAATCAAATATGTTGCAACAAATTTTTTAACAATCTTAACATCTCTCTTAAAAGATAGAGTCAAAATTAAGGTATTCATTTAACTTAATGTTAAACAGCCTGCCCTTTG
Organism: Entomophthora muscae; assembly: GCA_014839935.2. NCBI lineage: Eukaryota > Fungi > Entomophthoromycota > Entomophthoromycetes > Entomophthorales > Entomophthoraceae > Entomophthora > Entomophthora muscae. The sequence continues at coordinate 13,576 of QTSX02002452.1, read as the reverse complement.
GGGCAGGGCATGAAAAATTTAGCCAACTTACTATAACTTCACACTTCATCTCATCATCAAAGGTGTTCAACTTTAGGTTCAGCATTCATTGAAAGAGGTCCAACTAAGATGAGGTAATGCAGTGCCATGTTTTTCTAGACAGATTCAATTGTAAATGCTGGTCATTATGAGTGCTTCTTAATAGATAACACAACCCTCCAGAATCTGCCTTTTGGGGATAAGCAGAAAAAATTCTTGATGAGAGATAGCCATACAACCAGCACTCTGTCTTTTTTGGGAGTAATTTTCTTAAAGAAAACTGTAAATTAAACCTAATTCTACTATCACTTTTGCAACTAAACTAATCATAGTTCAGTATTTTAATTAGGAAATATAAAAAGTTCAGAAAAAAAGAACATATATTAAGAATAAGATGCTGATAGGCAACTGCTTCATGCAGCAATTGAGTGTGTCAAGGTGTAAGTCCTTGGGTTACATCCCATTGATTGGTACATGTCAGGGACTACTTAAGAGGGAACAAGTTCCCAATATTGTGAGCCAAGGCCCCTAAGTTAGGCCCTGCAATAATTGAACCAATAGGAACTGTAACCATAGCAAGGCAACCAAAGTGTCCCAGGTATGCAAACTTTCCCATCATAGAGCTGAATCTTCCCAATAGGTAATATCCTACCAAGCACATCAACAGGTAGAAGGATGCATTGGGTCTAACCAAGGAAGGTTTGAATGGTAGAGGTGGAGTGTTGGAGCGGCCATAATGGAACTTTCTTCCCCAGTGTCCTGAGGGATATTTGAATCATCCATTAGCCAGGGATCCCTTATGGTGGGAGTCATCAGGAGAGGAGTTATGCCAATATGTAGTGGGAGTTGGGTTCTCCAAGGTCAATACCACAGATAGGAAAGGAACTAGAAACTATAACAAGAAATAACTTTCCTTCATGGCTTCAAAAAGGGATTACAGAAGTAAGTGTGATCAAGATTTAAGGTAAAAGATACTCTTTATTGTTGAAACAAGTAGAAATAATAAGTAGAGCTCACTTAAATACCCCAGTAGAGGGCTGTAAACATTTAAGAGGATAAATGGGTTTGAGAGGATTTAAAATGAGTTTTCACTGAAATTATGGCTGAAACTATTGCATTTACCATATGTGAGTATATCTAGAGCTTAATAATATGTATAGCAACATGAATAAAGGAGAGGAACCAAGAACAAGCCACAGGTAAAACCACAATTAAGCAGTTATTAGGCTTAATATCAGTGTAACACAAGTACAGAGCTTGGCTCAAATATAGGTTGTTTGGTTTAGAGAGGGTCAATTGTGACTCACGCAGCCAATCAACGTTTGAGTGGTAAGTGATGTTGCTTAATAGATTATTAACAATTGAGGGACTAGAAGCAGAATCAAAAATAAAAGCCAAATGAATAGGCTCAACATAAATAGTTAATATATGTTGAAGCTTTGAGTGTAGACTAACATTTGGCATGACTTTAGGGTTCCAGGTTTGATCTCTGTATGGGTTGAAGTCAGGGTTGATCATAGTGTCCAGAACTTTGTTGTTTGTTGCTTGTGCTGGTGTGATATACTTCAAACCATCCATAAAATTAATGTAGTCAGGGAAGAAATCCCTGACATTACATACTCAATACTCTTTTTGGGGGTGAGAAAAATCTCAAATAATAAGATGATAGTTTTATTTAGAGCTTGATGTATTATGCTGTGAATAGTAGTCATTAATCCACAAGGAGGTAAAAATGTGGCATGATCTAAGTATGGTTTGAACTACAAATAACTCATGGAAGGATTGTCATCTTGAATTGGCTCTGCTCCTAACTTAGAGATATTGCCCATATCTTGGCATTCAAAGTGAAAGGAACTGTCAAGAAACTGGATGTACTGGTATTATGGCCGTTGCCAACATACAGAATATCCTGTCATTGCCTGGTTTGGTGCCAATCCAATATTCAGTTCAACATTCCAGAAATGGCAACAAACCAATATCACATGACTTGTCCAGGTATGTAGCAACTTGAATCCAACTTGCACATGACCTCCCCCATATTTAGTCCAACTTAAGTCCCTGCTGCAGCGCAAGCTATATAAGTCTAAATTATTATCCAATAAAATATAGTTCTTTTCTTCTTAAATTCATATTTGAAGCTTCCCCAAAAGTTGCTCCTCATCACTGGTAGCAGCTACGTTTTTTTGACCACACCTATGAAAGAGAAAACAACTTAACATAAACCACCCACCTTTGCTCATGTACTAAACCAGGCTACATATCAGGATAACTGGAAAACATACTTCTGCATCCACAATATCAACAAAGATATCCTAAGTAAATGTACTGTATTTGAAGGACTGGTCATGCCCAAAGCATGCACCAAGATAATTCAATACAGTTGCTCTCTACAATCACAAACAAACACACAATCACCTATCACAGGCAAAGTTACCAACACCAGGTACAATGGTATCAGTATATTATTTGGCAAAAACAAAGAAAACATCATTAACTGGCTGGACCACTCAGCTGTTAAGCTCTGTGCCAGCCGCATCCCCACAAAAAATGGGTCCAGGAAGCCAGCAAGCTCCTGTACAAGGCCGCAGCTAACTGGTTTGCCACTTGGGTTGGTCCAAACTGACAACCAGCTTGATAACTGGGAAAAGTTCAAAGCAGACATCACCCACAACTTCTGCGTCACTGAATCCCTCCAAGACATTGCAATACAACTCAGTGATCTTCTTCAGAAGACCACTGTCACAGCTTACACCAATGAATTTGAAGAGATATGTTGCAAGATCCAAAGCCCAGCACAAGCTGACAACGTGCACATAAGAGCATCATTAATCAACAGAATGAAACCCTCTGTTGCTTTCCTCATCTGATCAGAGGCCAACACCTCCATGCCTGTGCTCATTTTAGAATCCAAGCACACAGAAAAACGTGCAAACATGGAATATGCTACTTGCAACAGCAACTGCTCCTCCAACAGAAATGGCAGAGATAATTCCAATGGCAACAAGCGCCAAAACACCAACCACTCCAACAACAATGGTAACTCTAATTGAAACAAGGGCAATTGAAGCCAGAGCAAAAATTGCTCCTGTCCCAAGAAGGAAGACACTACCAAAGTAAACAATGCTGAAACAGCAATCCACTACAAATCTGACCCCACATTGTCTGACCTGAAAAGTCTTGAAACAGAGGAACAGGGAAAAGAGGAGGGGGAAATCTTTAAGTGCTCCTGTCTCACCCAAAATGATAAGAAATTATACCAAGGCACAAACTTTGCTGCTTGCATCCCACATGTCCAGCAATCTTCTATCTTTATGAATTTAAAAATTAAAGGTTGCTCACAACTTCTTGTCTGCCCATGGACTTACAAATCACATACACACAAAATTTTATTTGAATCTGGTGTACAACACACCATGGTAAGCAAACCATTTGTAACCAAGTACAAAATAACAGTTGTCAAATCCAACTTCAAATACACCAAAATGATAGAAAAATCATAAGTTCTACTCAAAGGCAAAAAAATCCCTTCAGAATTGACCTCCAAGGCATACAAACGTCCATTAACGTACTTGTCATGAGCAACATAAACTAAAAAATTGTAGCAGGCATTAACTGGTTCACTCAAGTGAGCCCCAGAGTATGTTGGAAAACAAATACCATGACCATCAAACACAATGGAGTCAATTTTAACATCCTCAAAGAACCTAACAATCTCATTCTGAGAGACACTGTCTTTGTTCAAGTCATAAATCAGGACAACTTGGAACGTCTAACCAAAGATAGTACCCTCCACATAATGAGGTACACCAAATTCAATAACATGCAAACAGCCAAAAATCCTGCCCAGAGCTTGTAGTACTCCTAAATGAATATGCTCATGTATTCAAGGAAGAGCTAACAGACCTACCTACCCCAAACAGGAGGTCAAACATGGCATTGACTTATGCAAGGCCATGTCCAAATCTGCATCTCTCTACAGACTCTTCCCCATGGAGACACAAACACTCAAAAATCACATTTATGATAGCCTAGCTAAAGGCTTCATTTGCCCATCAGAATTCCCGTGGGGGGGCAGCATTGTTATTTGTAAAGAAAAAGAAAGGCTCACTCTGTCTAGTAACAGACTATAGAGCTCTCAATGCAGGCACAGTAAAGAATAAATATCCCCTTCCACTTATAGAGAATCTGTTTTCAAAACTCTCATGAGCCAAATTCTTCTCTAAAATTGATCTCACCTCAGTCTACAACCAAGTATAAGTACAGTAGTTTTAAAAGCTATGGCAACAACCAGAAATACATCAGATTTAAATGAAATGATTTCATATGTAAACAAAAACCAAGTTGCTCAAGATCCAGGATTCAAATAATTTAAATATTTTTGGTTAATAAATGAACTTTCAAACAGAAAACAAAATTTCACTAGCCCATTATATAAAATTATATCAAATATCAAGCGGTGTAGTTTAAAACACAAACAAAATGAATTGACACACCAAGTGAGATGAATGAATGCTGTTATGAAGTATATTATAATCCAATCAGGATTCAACTGAGACACCAACAGATGGACTAAAATGAAATAGAACTTGAGCAATCTAGAAGAAAGATTCAACAAGCATAAAACAAAATGAAGTCACACAAGATGTGTAGTATGAGCAGCCTGAAATAGAAGTATAACAGTTTTACAGCCAATCAACATCTATTCAATTTAGGAACAAAGGCATTGTATTCATTTTCATGGCTCCTGATTTGTGTATAAAGGTTTTTAGAACCTTCCAAATATGTAATTGTGATTAAAATAAAAATAAATCATAAATTTTTAAACTTATACTTTTAGTGATTTTATCCTAGTTTTTTTACAATGGTTTTCAACAATAGCAACATTTTCAATGGCGCCAGAAGCAGCCAAGTCAGCTTCAATGGATGCAAGGCTCAGGGTGTAGAGGCACCTGTTTACACCCAAGCCTTTGAGGCGGGTAACAAAGAAGCTGATCTGTACCTGACCCCCAACTCATATGCCTTTGACTTGTTCAAAAGTCACCTAGTGTCTAGCTCTGCCCCTGCTCCTGTATTAACCCCTGCACAAGCTTCCTGTCAACCAACCAATCAGGATGGCAACCTTGATTTGGAACAACTTCCCGCCATCAGCCAACCTGCTCCCCCCTCAGCCAATCAGGCTTCAGCTCCCGCGGCCCAGCGTCCCAAAGGCAGAATCATTACTGCTCAGATTCTTCAGGAAATTGTGGCACTGGACCTGCAGAGTCTGTGCTGAGATCAGATTGCAACCCAATTTCAATTCACCCAAGCCACAATAATGCGGGAATTCAATAACTTAATGAATAAGGGGAATCTGATCAGGAAATCCAAGAAGCCCAAGAAGGCCCCCAAGTCCCAAATCAACAAGGCATACCCAATCATGCTCAATCTTCTTCAGCGGGACCCCAAGATTCCCCTGACCCAGGTCCAGAAGCAACTTGCACACTATTTCATTTGGGTGTCCAAGCCCATGGTGCAGCTCTGGATGAATGAAAAGGTGGCTTCAGTCCAGGTACTGACCAATGTTTCTGGCAACCAATGGGATGGTAGTGAGGATTCCCCATATGATCCAGCCATCAAATCCACCCTGGTCTAATGCTTGACAAGCCTATCAGATGAAATCATATTTATCTCCTACTACAAGATATCAATAGCTTTTGATGAGTTTGATGAGCAAGAAAGAGCTGCCATCCAAAAAGGGAGGAAGAAGGTCAAGAAGGGGACATTTATTGGTGCATTTCTGGCTGTTTCAGCCAAAGGTTTTTTATATTATCAGACAAACCCAGATTTCACCAATGGCTACAATTATGGCCTCATCCTTGGTGAATTACTTGACTCCTGGTATAGCTCAAATTCCACTCACTGGGATTTCTTGAGCCACCAGATAGAGGGTAGCTCCACTGCCCTTGAGGCCATCCAAGGACGCAGGCACCAGGCCTCCATCTATCCTGCTGGCCATGCAGACATCCATCTGGCTGATGTTGTTTTCTTTAACATTGGAGACACAGTAAAGGAGCGCCGCCCTCAGGCTTTTAATGATCTTTATCTTGGGGTCCTTGGCCACAAGCCTCTCTTTGGTTGCCAGATGGTGGCAGACGTGTTTGCCCAAATTGTCTTTCATGTGAATATGGGCAACCAATCACAGAAGGACAAGCACCTCCCACCCCGTGCCACAGCCAATCACAGTAATGACCAATGAGGAGTACAATGAGCAGTATATGGCAGCCATCACAGTCAATCCTCCTGCCTCCACCCCTGCCACCCCCACCTGTCAGCCCCACCCACTTAATCCCAGACCCCCCAGGCCAGCACCAGCTCTACACCTTCCTTCCCACACTATTCTGCCTACTAGGCATATCTCTTCCCCGCCCCCAATAAACTCCATCTCACCAAAAAAATTTCTATTTATATTATCTTTATTCTGAATTTCAATTGTTCATTTTCTCTTTGTTTATAGTTAGTTTTATTCTTTATGTTCAGTTTATCTCTATAAAATCATATATTTACTATGCCATGTATCTAGATCCAGAACACAGTTATTTTTAGTACCAAACCATAGCCCCTTGTGAAAACATTAACAACAATTTGGTGATCAGCTAAATTTGAATTAGAAAATTATAGGTTAATTGTGTTTATATAAAGTTGTTGCTGATCTAAATTCAAAACCTTAATGATAAACTTTAAGCCAATCAGGAGCCAAGTGATAAAGTGATTGTTGTGACATAAAGGGTCATTCAATAATTCTTTGATGCATGTGCGCTAATTCATATGATTGGCTGGTTGTTTTGCCATTGTATGCCATTGCTGCTGTGGCAAGTTGTTGATAAATTAGTGTTAACCCAGTAGCTGATTGGGCACTAGTCCATCAACAACTTGCCACAACAGCAGTAACACACAATAGCAAAACACCCAGCCAATCATATAAACTAGGCACATTCACCAAAGAATTATTGAATGACCCTTTATGTCACAGCAATCACTTTATCACTTGGCTCCTGATTGGCTTAAAGTTTATCATTAAGGGTTTGAATTTGGATCAGCAACAACTTTATATAAACACAATTAACCTATAATTTTCTAATTCAAATTTAGCTGATCACCAAATTTTTGTTAATATTTTCACAAGGGGCTGTGTAAAGTGCCAAAAATAATATGGCAATTAATGAAACAATGCCAACAAAAAGCAAGCAACACATATTAAGATGAGCGCAAAACATATACACAATGGGTAAAAAAATGGGATAATGTAGTAAATTGAAAAAAAACAGGAATAAAAAAGAGGTAATAGTATCAGAATAATACATATTTTATTGGGGTGAAAGCTATAAAAACATATGGAAAGGTTAGTAAAGAAATCAATGAGAGAATTGGAGAAACTGCTCAAAGACCTTGACTCTGCAATTGCAGAGATCAAAGAAATTGACTGTGAGGTCAAAGCAAAAGGTGAAGACTGCTGTTCTTGAAGGGGGAAAATAGACAAGATATCTGCAAAGGCCCCAATGACCAAAATACCAGACACCCCTGAGAAGAAAATTGAGCACCTACTCAACATTCAGAAGACAGTGGTTGAGGGCCTTCAATTCAAGTCCTTTGCCCTCTCTGCACCATTTTTCTGGGCCAACGGCCCTGAAATGTATGCCCTCCTAAAACCTGCAAAGCACACAAGAACTGAGGCCACTGAATTGCCGGCGCAATTGCTGGCGCCAAGAATGGCCAAGCCTACCAAAGACTGCAGGCAAGGAGGAAACCTGCAAAGGTAACCTAAAAAATAAAATTAATAAAATTTTCCAAATACTTACCTTTTTTTAGAAAACATAGATGGTGAACTCCGCCAGGTCCTGGTCCCTTTTGTCCCCCATCTTCTGCGCCAATTACGTCAATCATGTGGCAAAGCAGCTATTTCTGTCCCCTCCTGTTTTGCGTAAGCTGGAGGACTGCGTTCATGGTACCTTTCCAATGTCACAGGAGTCATTGGCTGAGCTAACAAATGCCAAGGGGGCATCTGAGTGGGTGGTTACTGCCTACAAGGATGCCCAACTGGTCTGCCTGGACCCAGTGGTTTTCAGTGGATTTTACTGTGTAAACTCCATTGAGCTTGTTTGGGATATTATAGCAGCACTCCTATTCAAGAATATACCAGAGATGGGCCAGGCACATGCGGCTTCTTGCTTCTGCTTCCTGGTGGAGCACACCCTGTCTTACCTGTTGGAGAACTTTGGGTGTGTGGTGGGTAAATTGGCTGTTGCAGACGCAACAGCCATAAAGAAGACCAATATACTCCTGGATGACTTTGGGCTGGCCTGGAGTGCCAAAGAGACAGGGATCCCTCTGGCAATGGATCCCACCTTTGCTAAAACAAAGCATGAGAAAAAATAAGCACAGTGTTTAATAAATTGTGTGGGTTTACTAAAGCTTTTGCTGGGCAAAGGATTCATCTGGTGATTTACTTGGGGTATCTCTTTTACTTCAGGATGAGCGCCAGTGTGGAGGAACTAGATGAGGTCCTTCTTGGGATTGACAATGCCTGGCTCTTATTGGACAGAAAGAAGGTTCCCTGGGTACAACTTGGTTGACCATGTAATTCAGGACGCCATGGTCCTGGCTGGTATTTAAGGTTTGCAGCCCCACCTGACCCTACTGCCTTTCACCAGAAGGTGGGAGTATTTCAATCAGGGTGTATCCACTGTCTACAGTGTGGCAGTGGAGTTTGTGCACCATCTTCATTGCCTGGTGGATACATACCAGAGAACCCATTAAAGGCGCCCTTAAAACACTTTTTTCCAATAAATATATTTACATTTTAGATTATAATTATAAATATTTTTTTGATTCTTATTTTATCAAAAAAGTTTTGCAAAATGAATACTGGAGAAGGTTTTCATAAAAGCATAATAATATATGTTAATAAAATATACTTCTAATTTGTACATTCTACATTTAATTTTTAATCCCATTTTTATATTTATTTGATAAGAGTGATATAAATATATTCACATAATAAAGTATTAAGTGTCTGGGATAGCCTCAGATACCATAATAAAAAATCAATATAAAATAAATAAATTACTAACCTTCATTGATGGTCCCGCTGAATGTGATTGTGGGCTTAGAAGCTTCTTAATATAAAATGATAATTAATAAATCTTAAATAGTAAATTAGAGAATATAAAAAAAGTTGGGCATGCTAAGCCTTTAATTGATTGGCTGTTTGACTAGGCACACAGGGATGAACAAATCAGTGTGGCCATAGAATTTGGCCACAGTCTCAGCTGGGAGGGTGTGGATCCCAGCCTGCAGCAAATCAAAGAGGTCCTTGGTCCCAGTTGGGGTCCCTTGCTTGACAACTTGCTTGAGCCACCCAAAAACTTCCTCAATGGGATTTAGGAAGGACAAATAGGCGGGGAAGAAGAGAAGGTGCAAATTTGCCATGGCCAATTGCTGGGGGGGCACTGCAATGCTAGTGTCAATCATTGGTAATTCTTCAAGAATATTGGCCACCTTGTGGAGACCAACATTGTCCAACACAATGATATTGATAAAGCCCAGGCTTGTGCGCCTCAGGTCCTTCTGGACCAATTGGAGGAATGATAGAAAGGTCCTGCTGTTATGTGAACCCAATATCATTTGGTATAGCTCAACCCCCTTTGGACCAAGGAGAGCCACCATTGAATAGGCTGTGGTGTGGACTGCAGCACACCAAGCTACCCTGTCATTTGAGCCTTTGGGGACATACCCATTGCACATTGACAAGGCAAATGCTGATTTGTCAATGTAATAGAATTTGACTGTCCCCTTGGCTTTGAGGGAATTGTATGCCCCCGCATATTTTTTCCAGGACTTGATGTTGGTTGGGCTATTACAATTGTAGGGGGATACCCCAAGCTTTTTCCAGGAAAAGCACATTTCTTTCACCAGATGGTAGTAAAAGGAAATTGAGGCCTCAACCCCAAAAGTAGATTTGACCATGGTTTGTATATTTGTCAGTTCAAGATGACAATTTCAGGTTATCCACTGGAGGATTGCCCATTTGTGCTCCTTGGTGAGCATGGTAGAAACACGCAAGGATTTCTCCACGGCAAGGACTTGGCCAGTATTGATAAACTTGTTGAAGTTCTTCAAGGCGTACTTGGGATCCACCCCAACAATGGCTGCAGCCGCCTTATAATTACCCAATTCACACATTAGCTTAAGCAGGATGATGTGTTTGATATTGGGGATGCGCTTCTGGGAGGGCGTTTTGGCGGTGGGGATTGACTTGTTGGCATTGGGCACAACACAGGACATGGGTAACTTGGTGTAGAAAACTGCAACTTTCTTTAACACTAACTGCCCCTATGTGGTTCTATATAACTCAGGCTCCTTGTCCTCTTCCTGGTTACCATCAATGACGTAGGGCTCATAGCTAGTATCAAGTACAAGCTTCACCTTCTCCAGCATAGCTGACAGGACTGACTCTTGCCAGTACACAACGTCAAACACATATGAAGTAAGTTCTACCTCATTGTTTCTAATTGTTTTTGTGGTGGTAACCTTTGTGGGCTTCTGGGTCAGCTTGAGGACCTGAGGATTGATGCTCTGCACCCTAGCAGCTTGTGCTCCTTGAACTAGCTATGTCAATGCAGTGTCACTATCAAACTCCCCTCTCCCATCTCCTCCTTGAGTAAGCACTTGGGTTGCACTAACTCTATTCTTTGACCTGCAGGGGCAACTGTGACGGAAATCACTGGATAATATGAAGCCGTTTCTAAGTGATGGGGAATTCCCACCCAAATCCACATAGAATTAATGATTAACCACCAACACAGCTTCAGATATTTTTTTGTGAAATTTCCAATTGTAACTCAAGGGATTAAGTAAAACAATTAGTCCTAACCAAAGTAGTCCAAGATAAATGACCTGGGAAAGCATCAATATATCTTTAGCGTAAAATTCTGGGCATTGGGAATTAATACAATTTTCATTTTCAAGAATGGGGGGAGGAGCTGCAAAATTGGCTGGCATGAAATTGACATTGGGAGGTGCCAACAACAAAGTTCCAGTTGAAGGGCCCCATCTTCCAGAAATGTTTTGGTTCAGAATCAGATTGTGCAGAATATACCAAAACAACCCAATCACAGGATGCATTTTAAAAATTGAAATTAGAACTTGGGATAAATGATTTTTATTGAGTAAATTTAGGAGGACTCAACTCTTAGAGTTGAAACAGGGAAAATTATTCAATATATATCAGAAAAATTGACTAAGCAATACCACCTGAGTCTTGACCTCCTATTCCTTCCACATTGTCAAGTAAGTATCTGGTCCAGGTTGCAAAGATCCCTTGCGTGACTAGTTTCTGACAACCATGCTGATTAACAAGCTCATATTGGGTGACCCTCATACTACATCAATTTATCAACATCAGTTTGAAAGGGGGAGCTGGTTTCAGCTGGCAGACTGGAGCAGCCGTGACCCATTTTCAATTGACTGTTTGGTTTAAATCCATTAACTCAGTCAATTTTGATACAGGTTTTACGGCTTTCCAAGCCTTCTTACTTGGACAGACACTACCCGGCATTATGGAACCTACCGTGACAGCAACTGCAACTGCGGCGCCCAACAGGTGTATTGGTACTCTGGTGTTGTGTTCCTTTCATTTTAAAATTTAATAAAATATTAAATAAATTTCAATTAAGTTACTCCCTAATTTTATTTTTTTGCTTCTATCTGAATATGGATATTTAATTAGAGTTTTTCCCCATCCAATATCCTAATTATAGATTGTTTATTTCTTAATTAGTTGTTTTTGGTTTTACAACGCCCATTTTAGAACACCCAAAATATTTTCCACCCATTTTCCAAGATTTTATGCCAAATTTAGCACCCAACACAATATTTTTAAAATCTATGTCTTGGATTGTGTCTTATTTTAGACACCTTGGTATCATTTTTTATTACAATCCATTGCACACAACATTTGAGTTATTTTGTTTACATAGCAAGTTGCTATTGTGTTTTGCTTTTGGATTGAGTTTTGACACACCACACTTGTGTGTATTTTGTCACTGATTTACATAGTAAACATATGGGTCATTATTTTAGGAATTAGGCTATTTTCTAATACACATGCTGCTCAAGTCGCAGCATAACACAGTTCAATTTTGAAAAAAAATCAAATTACAAATGTTTATATTTAAAACAGTAATAACTCAACAAATATTTAATATTTTTTTACACTGTAAGCTATTAAAATAAAGCTAAGAATCTTATCTTTCTATTGTATTTAAAATATTAATATGTATATTAATTGAATATTAAAGCAAAAGCAATTTAAAAGAGCATGTGTCAGACTTTATTATATTATTTTGATAATGAAATAAAATAGATTGCTTTAAGATAAGAAAGTTAACTTTTTTAAACAATATATACTTTTTATTTGACCAAATTAAAGATAGGATTGAGAGCTTTATTTTCGCACTTTTTTTTATTCAAAAGGCTCAATTCTTTAGAATTTTATAGCAGTTTGAAGTTAGAATGTTATTATCATTGTTTAGATTAATTTTAAGGTTCAAGTGAGCTTTGAACCTCAAACTATGCATTCTTTAAATAGATTTCTTTAATATTTTATCATTTTAAAAACATGTGGAAGAGTTACAACTAAGTGAATACATCATTTTAATTGATTTGCATTCATTATAAAGAGGATATGATGTAATAATGATGCTTCACATGAATCACTTGTGCATAAAAACTGGGTATTTAATTAATTCTACAAACATAAATTCAAGTTCAAACTATAGTAAAAGCTATCACATCATTTCTTTCATAATGGTGCCATTTAGGTTGGTCTATAAAAACTAAAGCACCACAGAGATTTTATTTCAAAAGTTCCCATTCAAAGGCCACACTCTGATCAGAACTACTCCATCATTAAGGCACATTTAAGAGATCTAACCTTATTACAGATTCAAAATACTACCATGTCTTCAGTTAAATTTACTTCTGTCATGCTACCCTTTTTTCCTTGGGAGCTTCAACAAAAAGAGAAAGAATTACAATGTTAAAAAAGGCATTCCTCTTTATTGCTGGTAATAATCTTGATACTTTCATCAAACACTTCCTTACTCAAACTAAATTTGGGAGATCTCAGTTCCTTCCAACTATTCAAAATCAAAAAAAACAATGAGTTCATTTAAAACTTAAAGGATCTCCTGAAATATTCTCCCCAAAAGCATCTCCCAGACTTGCAATCTCTGGTTACTTCCAGCTACTCTTTAAAAGAGCTTAATGATGTGGGGTTTAACATAACCAAAAGTGAGTTTGAATACTCAAGAAAAATAAATACAAATAAAAATGTAATCTTAAACAAAAAAGCCAAAAAATAAGAACTATTCATTAAAAAAAGAAATAATTAAAAGAATGTTGCAACTGAACCAATGAAGATTCAGTACTTGGAATTGGGAAAGACAACAGTCCAGTAGAAAGGACAGAATAATAAGAATAAGGTATTGTTTATTGTAGAATATTGTGATTAATATACTAT
>QTSX02002451.1:0-65058 GCA_014839935.2 Entomophthora muscae | reverse complement strand
AACTCATATGATATCTGAGAGTCTAAGATAGCTTGGGATCCAGGGGGAATGGTCAAAGCAGAGGTGACTAGGAGCAAAATCCCCCTCTGATGCAGGGCAAGCCATAGGAGGGCATTTTATGTTAGATGAGTGGGTAAAGTATTTTAGAGTCAAAACACCAGTGGGATATTCTAAGGCACATGTCTTGAGGCGCTTCCAAGGAACTTTAATTGGCTCTTCAAAGATCAGAGGGACCTTATACCCTAAGATAGAGAGGTGGCTGTCCTTTAAGTTGATGATCCCATTGTATCCCCTAAGGAATTGAGTACCAACTAGAAGGTTGTAGCTCTCATTTTCCAAGACTACGGTGGACACAGCTAAGAGTAGCTTGCCAAACTGCATGGGAAGAGAAGAATAAGGCCCTATAGCGCAAGCCATGGATATCCCAGCTGTACCATACAACTGGTGATAGTTAAATTTGGGGGCAAGTTTGAGCATCTTGACAAGCTTAAGGAGACAACTTTAACAGGAGATCCAGTGTCTAAGGCGGCCTTGATTTTCACCTTTTGGATGGATATTTCCACACGTGTGGTAGTACAACCAAAGGGAGGGAGGACAGCCAGAATGTCCTGGGTTTCTGCTAGCTCTTTGTCCCACTTTTTGATCACGTATCTCAAGCCTGGAAACTCCTTATAGACAGTCTGTAGAGGAAGCAAGACCAAAACATTCTTGAATACAGCGTCAGCAACCTAAGCAGCTTCTTCAGATGACTCTACAACCACAGGGGACCTCTTAGCTTGAGTGAGGTATGGACAAGAGACAACTTCTTTGGCCTCAGGCAAAGGCTTAGTAGTTGCTGTAGTCTTCCCTGATTGTAATTTGTAGGGGACTGCAATAGTTTCAGGGATGGCAAGAACGGAGTACCCATACACATCAGGGTCTTCAACATCAGAATCACCCAGGTCAGAGTTGTCAGAGATATTGTGAAACAATAGGAGGATAAGAGGAGCCTCAGTGTCAGCAGGCTTGGAGTAAGTTATAGAGGGAGGGATTGAAAGAGACTGGGAAGAATTTTTAACCGAGAGCGTCTCTGCCTCTAGGTTGACTGTTCTTTTCCCACCTGCTCCTTGGGGTCAGCTCCTTCAACTTGAGGGTTGATGCAGACTTGAGAATGGTGGCCTATCTTCCCACAGTTGTGGCAACCTTGGTGTCAAGGAGGATTTTGCGTGTTCATTGTAAGGATGCAAGGGCCACAGGAAGACAAACCAGAATTAGAGGCGGCACAATTCTCCCAAACAACTGCTCCAGAATGAATAAGGTGCATGTCCCGCAAGAGCGCCTTTATGCTCTTCATGGAGGAAAGCATAGCTTTATGGGCTTTGAAATGTAGGCACAGAAACTGGTTAACCTTGAGGGCTTGAGCGCAAGCCATATAAGCTTTGGGAGCTGTCAACTGTCTGCTTGTTATCAGTTGTTGTCCCTCCATGTAGAATCTGTCTGAAAATTCAGCTAAAGTCTCATTAGGCTTGAAAGCAATGTGCATGAAGGTGTCCTTCTTTACTTTCAAGCTAAGGTCACCACCAAACTAATTGATAAGAAGCTTTTCATTTCTTCCCAAGTCTCAATGGTGGGCAACTCTGGTACTACCACTTCTTGACAGGTTGAGTGCAAGCAGGTTAGGATGTGTTCCTTCTTAACCTCATCAGAAGCTCTTCTCATGGCAGTTTTGTAGATAGATATGAAAGCTGCAATAGTATATGTTTTGGGGTCAAAGACTTTCCTGAAGGTAGGTTTGGAGTGTGCTTTGGGAGTGGGACCACCATTGTTGCTATTGAGTACATTTATGCGCAGGGAGAACTCTACTTCAGATTCAGAGGGGGCTGTCTGGTACACAACTGACAAACACTCTCTTCAAGAGTAAACAGGGTCTCAGCAGTGCAGGCACCCATATAAGTAGCTATAGTGGTCTGTTGCTCATTAACGTCTAGGTGTTGGCCCTGTATGGTTACTACTGTGGAAAGTTTGTTCAGGCAGGAGGTCAGGGAAGGACCCACTGAAAGGCAAGGAAAAAACCTATCATTTACCAAATCAATTAATTTACTCATTTATTGCACATCTTTGTCAAGTTTGGAGTGGTCTTGTTTCAAGTGGTCCACCTTATTGGCTAGAGCAATCAACTCTTGAGAACAGTAAATTTGGGGGCCCCTAACAGGCCTGGACAGCAGCAATCTTTGTCAATAACCCCAATTGGACTAGCAGTAGTTGCCATCATCTCGCGTAGAGCGGCAACTTCCTGCTGTAGCTCACCAACTTGAGTTGTCAAAGCAAACACCTGAGGATCTGGCTGAGGTGCTTCAGTAGGGCAATCTTGACTGCAGATAGACGCTTGTAGCTCTCAAATGGCATCCCATAGTTTCTGTTCTCTATCCATCAAATTGTCTGATGGGGGAGAAGGAGGTACATCTGGCTTGGGCGTGGACATCTCATCTACTTGAGCTTGAAGTTTGGCAATGGCAGCAGCGGTGCTACCCTTTCTTGGTAAAACTCTTCACTGATCTTGAAAAGGCCCTCAGCAGCAAGGGCTGCCACTTGTTGTATATGATCAACGGATTAAGCACTGAATGCATTGAGCTGCTGCACAAGCTGCTTGAAATTGGTCAGATAAACATTCAAGGTAGAATCTACTTGGGGTCGCCATGACTGTTCCAACTGGTGGAACTCATGTAGACGCTCCCTGACATATTTGAGGATGGCCTGGCACATTCTCTTGATGGAATTAACCAAGAGGGTTTGAGAGTTGCGCTGATTGTCTGATACCAAGGAAAACAGGGAGTGGATCCATTGTTCATAGGCAGCAAACTGATCCCAGTGATTAATGATAGCTGCTTTAGGGACAAAATCTCCTGAACGTAGAGCCCTAACATCATTTGATGGTGGGATAAGGCAGGTTGTACAAAGGAAGACAATAAGTGCTCAGCGGAGCCAGCTGCTGAGAGGAGATGCTGTGGAAAGTGTGAAGCTACAATCAATTTGTAGTATTCCGCTTGACTGAACTGTACTTGGAGGCAAGGGATGGCCCCTTCACGGGCTATCCCAAGGGTTACTGCCATAACTTGTTCTAAGTCAGGGGTACCCAAGGGGTAGGCCACTAGACAGGGACCATTCCCAAGGTTCAATACAGTAGGGACAATAGTGGGTCTGCAATATCTTCCTCTATAGGAGGACTGGTGATTTTAGGTGAAGGCAACTCTTGTATAGCAGGAGACAAAGGACCAGAAAACATGGTTGCAAAAGGGATAACCAAGGGACTTACAGCCCCTGTAGTGAGCACCATTTTTGTTGTGTTCTGAGGTGCAGCACAGATACACAATGGGGAATCATAACCTTAGGATTGGATTTGTATTAAGTCTTGGTTAGATGGCAGGGAAGGCTATGTAATTAACTTGTGGCCCTGAATGAATCATCTCTACTAGTTGTGGCTAGAGAGAGGCGCAGAAGTACTTGGAGACACAAAGACAAAAATGTGAGTATAAACTTAATTTTATTGATGAATATAAAATGAATTATATACTGTGTAGCTTTACCACAAAACAGTACATGGACGGTAGTATCACTTGCCATCAGTATTAGTGGGGCAAGAAAGCTGCAAAGAATCAGGAAACCAAACAATTGAATTTCCCAATTTGGAGCCAGACTCATTTCTAAGGACAAAAGCAAAAGAGAGAGATCTGTCCTTGAAATAACCCATCAAAGGCAAAATCAAAACACAGTGAATAGCAGCATTCACAGCATACAAGATGCTTCCCCCACCAATCTGCAATAAGCTCAAGTAATTCTTGGTATGATGGGGTTTTGTCACCAGTTTATCCCTGATTTTACAGAACTGAGTGAACCTCTGGTCCAACTGCTCAGATGTGTCCCCTTAGAATGGACAGTTAGTCAACAACAGCCATTCAAGGCTTTGAAAACCAAGCTCAAAGAGGCCCCTATTATGATCTAGCCAGACTACAATAAGCAGGTTATATTGTATACCAACTCTAGTGAAGTTTCTGTGGGTGCATTTCTAGCCCAGCTTGATGATGAAGGCGTAGATAGACCTGTGGCCTACTCCTCCCACATGCTTAACAAGCATGAGAAGAATTATAGTGTTACCAAGAAGTAATTTTTGGCAGTTTTACACACTGCTAAACAATCCCAACACTATATCTATGGGACCCATTTTACTATAGTCACTGACCACTCTTATCTCAAGTGGCTACAGCAATTAAGGAACTTGAAGGTCAATTGGTGTGTTGGTCTTTACGCTTACTTTCAGGATACCAGGAGTACTGTGATGCTCCTTCTAGTGAGGGAGAGGCAGATGGAGGTTTGGGCATGACCCTCAGATGATGGGACCTAACTTTACCAGTTATAAGAGAGCCTTCCCAGCCACAGCCCAGGATCCATCTGCCAGCAAGGCAGAATCAATCAACCCTGTGAGTGCCAGGTATAGCCCTCCCAGGAATTGAATACTCTGGCCGGTGGTATAATAAGTGGAGGGTGTGATATGGTTGGTTTAGGCATGAGGGGTGATTCCATTAGGACTAAGTAGGCAGCAGGATTATTGTATTTACTGTTGAAAATCAAAGGGTATATGGTGATTTCTTTGCCGTCACAGATTTTTTGATAGGGGTCCTTGGGAGAGTCTGGGCAATTGTACCACTGCAAGTCTTCTAAGGTCCAGGGTTTGTGGTCAGGGTTATGGGGATACTCAGTGAAGTTTACATAACCAAACAGAGTGTTGGGGAGACAGTAGTATTCAAACGCTTCTGGTTTATCAGCTGGTGCTTGATAATTGTTTCTGAGGGTGAGTACTGGTGTTTTGGTGATTTCAGATGGAAGAGTATCAGAAATATGTATGGAATTAGATTGGTGAACCAAAGGTTCATAACAACTTTATTTGATAAGAATGAAAATACAGAATCTTTCTGGTGCTTCTGGCTTATATACTCATTCACCTGCAGGTGCCTCTGAGCATTCTTCTAGTTCTATCTGGGTGGCAAGGTTTTACATCTCAAATTCTGTTGGTTGGGTGTTTGATCATCATTTTTGGGGTCTTCAGGAGCAGCTGCTTGGATTGCTGGTGGCCTATCTTTGCTTGGCTGATAATTGGTTCTGATAGGGTTGGCTGAAGGTGTCATTTTTAATTTGATTACCATTTTTGGACTGACTTGACAGACATTTCTGAGGCAAAAGAATTTGATTAAAAAGGGGTTCCCAATTGGGAACCCCAAAATAATAAATGGAGTGTGGACTTAGACTGGGATTTCTTGGCAGCTAAATTTAGCTTGCCCAGTTCCAGCCAAACCCACTAATGCTTGGACATAGCTTTTGGGGCACAGGACAGGCCCTGCAGCTACTGCCAGGGCAGGAGTGATTCCTGCACCTGGGTATTTACTTTTCAAAGCAAACATAAGTTCAGAATTACTCCTGCCACCTGCTCCCCCCACCTGATGGCTTGTAGCAGTTTTGAATCCTGTTCCAGAATTTGAATTTGTTACTTTTTTAACATTATCCCCTTATAGACCAGACTTTGACCTCTTCTTCTCTCAGTACTGATGAACGCCTTTGCTGCATTTGCTAGGTTGTTGGATGGTTCCCAGGTGCTTTCCTTGAGTGGGTATCCTATTCATTTGATATGGTACTTTGGTTTGCAGTAGTAGATACAGTCTCTGTGTATGTATTTTACTTTGTGTTCAAGGGATCCCCCTACTAGGATGGGCAGAGGCACTGTCCTCAGTTCCTGGTGGGGCAGGGAGGTTCCATCCTTTTTGAACAATAAGGATTGGTGGAACACATTATGTATTTTCCAGGAGTTGAGTAGCTTCAGACGGTAGGCTACTTTGCCTACTTGGCCTGTGATCTGATGGGGGCCACTTTTTTGGTGAGCTAACTTCAAGCATGGGACGTTTAGGGGTACATTTCTTGAATCTAGGTAGACTTTGTCCCCAATATCTAGCAGCTTACCAGGGTTTGTTTTTTGTCAGCAAAAGCTTTGTAAGTCTGTACTGCGCGGGTTAGGTTTTGGATAAAAGTCATCTGGGATTTGTGAATATGTTTCATCCAGGTTCTACATGCTTTATTAGACTCCTGGTTGCCAATCTTGGGGGCCTAGGTAGGGTCAAATCCATAATTGGCTTTGAAAGAGGACATCCCTGTGGACACGTAATCTTTGCTGTTGTATATGTACTGGGCCGTGGATAGGAGGTGTTAAAAATTGACGTTTGCCAGCAGATTCAACAGAAGGATTGTAAGGCAGGGGAACACACTCACTGTATGCCTTTGAATGTGAGGATTCAAAAGACATTTGACCAATTGATTTATAATGAATACTTTTATTTAATCCTATACAAGTAGGTTCCAAAAATCTGCCCCTTGGTGTTTACTGCCAACACCTTATATATGGACATTCTCATATTATTAATCATCAGTCACTGACAATGTCTTCTAGGACATTCCAGTGCACTGTAGAGTCTTGGTTGAGTTGGTGTAAAAAGGGGCAGCCTTCCTTTTTAGGGCACAATCCCACAATGCCTAGCACAAGGACACCCTCTGCTAGCACATTAATCAGTGATCCTTTTTAAGATATATAATCACTTCTATATCCAGTTCTAACTAAGAGTCAAATTGACCATTCAAATCAACCCTGGCACCTCAGTGTTATTCCCTCTTTAAGCTGGCGTCTCAGCACTTGATGTGAATTATTGTGGTGCTCTGGTGCTTGAAATTAATTGTTCTGTTGTCCCAGCACTTGATGTAAACTAAAGTGGTGCTCTGGTGCCAAGAATAATTAACGCTGGCGCTGTGGCGCATTTTTCTGATGTTGCTGGTGTTGCAGCGTCCAGTATTGAGAGTGGCGGCAACGTGGCGTGATTAATCCTTGGCAACAACATAATGGATCACTAATCAGGTATTTGATTATGTGATAAATGACACTAATTTCTGAAAGGGTAATTGATTGGCCCTGGTTAATTGTCAATAGTTGCCTAATGAATTAAGTTTTCCACAATCCCTGGTCAACAATTCTTCATAGGAGGTCTTCCCAATTGTCTTGGTTGGCATTTGTGTAGCATCAGAGGTACTGTTCCAAAATCTGGTTAACTTGTTCTGTTTGGCTGCTGTCTGGGGGTGGTACAAAGTGGACACACATCTTTTGATTCCTAGGTCTTTTATTACTTGCTCCTGGTAATATGACATGAATTGTGGTCCTTAGTCTGTCACTATTTCTTCTGGTGTTCCATGTTGGGTGAGTATTTGGTCATGAAAGTGGCAGACATTTTTAGCAGCAGTGCAGTGAGTAGTTGTGGGGAAAAATTAAGCCATTTTGATGAACTGGTCTACCATTACTAGGATTGTGTTGTAATTTTTGGAGGGGGGAGTTCAACTATGTAGTCCATGAATACTGACTTCCAGGGTTCTAAAGGGATATCTAAGGGGCAGAGGAGGCCTTCTGGTTTAGAACGTCTTGTTTTGTTATACCTGCATATTTCACAACCCTCAATGTAGCTGATAACATCTGTGTCTATCCTAGACCACAGATAGTTCCTTTTGATGCTTTGAAGGGCTTTATGGCAGCTCAGGTGTCCGGCTAGTTCTGAGTTATGATAATCCTTTAGGATGGAGATCTGCACCATTACTTCAGTTACTTAGATTCTCCCTCAAAGCAGTAAGGTGGTTCCCTTTAATGAGTAGCCTCTTTTATACAGCAGGCTGTCTAGTTGTGTGGAGAGCTCTGAGATCATGGTCTTGGCATTAGGATCCTTTCCCTGGGCTTTTATTACATCTGATTTCTTTGCAACAAGCTTTAAGTAGCTTTGTTGTATTCTTCTGATAGATGTATCCAACAAGGTGTGGGTGTTGTGTTTTCTCAACTTGGTGGAGGACGGGATCAGGTTGGCTCTCCTACTTAGGGCATCCGGGACAATGTTTATTTTGCCAGGTTTATAGTCAATTTCTAGCAAATAGTCTTCCAGTTCCAGAGCCCATCTTGCTTGTTGTTGGTTAAGATGACATGGGTTGAAAAAGTAAACTAAGTTCTTGTGGTATTTCAGGACCTTTAAAAAATGTTCAGCACCACATATATATCTGCGTCAGTGCTTCAAGGATTTCATTATTTCAAGCATTTTTTATAATAGTTTGGTTTGTTTCCTTCAGAAGGTATCATCTTTTTGGAGTAATATGCTACTGCATGTAGCATACCATCCCCTCCTTCCTGAAGAAGCACCCCTCCCAGGGAAAAGTCCAAAGTGTTGGTTTCCAAGATAAACAATTTTGTATGATCAGGCATAGCCAGGAAAGGTGCAGAGGTGAAGGTTGTCTTCAGGGCTTCAAAGGCAGAGGCAAATTCAGGTGTCCACTCAAATTGGACCTTGTCCAAGCAAAGGCTGATCAGGAGCAGGGTGATCAGGGAATTTTTTTGAAATATCTACAGTAGTTTATAAGACCCAAGAAACTTCTATCATCTTTCCAATAGGTGGGGTAGGCCATGCTATGACTATGTCCACTTTATCTTGAGCCATGGCAAATCCCCCAGTTTGTACCACATAGCCCAAGAATTCTACTTCAGGTTGAAAGAACTCACATTTCTTGAGTTTGACGTGGAGATTGGCTGTCGCTAGTTTCTTCAATATGAGGTCCAGGTGAAAGAGGTGGTCTTCATGTGTTTTATTATATATTAGGATGTTGTCAAGGTACACCACATAAAATTGGTCAAAGTATTTGCCCAGGACCAAGTTGATTATCCTCTGGAAGGTGCTAGGGGCGTTGTATAGCCCAAAAGGCATGATCAGATATTTTTAGAGTCCATATTGGGTTTTGAACGCTATTTTGTATTTTTTGCCTTCTTTGATTTGGATTTGGTTAAAGGCGTCTCTGAGGTCAATATTAGAGCATAATTGTGCCCCAGTCAAGATGTTGCAGAGGTCATTGGCATCAGGTATGGGGTATAAGTTTTTTACTGTGATTTTGTTCAGCTTCTGGTAGTTTAAACAAGGTCTCATTCCCCCATCTTTCTTCCCAACAAATAATAAGGGATAGAAGCACAGGGCCTTTGAGACCCAGATAAATACTTTCTTGGCCATGTCTTCAATGTACGCTTTTAGGGCTACCTGTTCCTTGTAATTGCAGCTTTAAATGGGCCCATGGCTAGGTTGAGTATCAGAAATTAAGTCAATTACATGGTTGTAGATATTATGCTAAGGTAGTTGAGTAGCAGCCTCTTTGCTGAACCCACTGGCCTATTTATTGAGGGCTGTGGGCAATTCTCCTGAGAAAGGGTCCAACTGCATGGTCATGAGTTTTATAGGGGGTGCTGAGTGAAGTCTTAACAGGACAGGTACAGTGTCAGTGGTTGGACCCTTTCCCATGGTCACATTTTGGTCACAATAGTTCAGGATCACTCCATGCTTATCATCCCAGGAATCTTCTAATATCAAGGGGCGTGGTAATCTCTTTAATAGGATAACAGACAAGGGGTAAGATTTTTGTCCAATTTTCAGCTCTAGATGTTGGTTACATTCTTGGCCTATGCCTGTTGATACATTCCCCATAGTGACTTAGAACTTGGTATCTGAAGGGGAAATTCTTAGCTTAGATGCCAGTGTGGGGTCAATGAAACTTTCATTGGCTTCTGTGTCTAAGAAAGCCTTTTTTGAAATACTTTGTCACCTACTTCTAGGGTCACTATGATATACTTATAAGACTGGGAGGTAGTGTTTAATTGGGCAAGGGATCCTGAAGTTTGGTTTCTTCTAGGGCAGACTCTGGTCTGGTGCCCTGCTCCATGGCAGTGGAAATACAACCCTTCTATATAGTGTTGTCACAGCTTGTTGAGTGTCATGGCTGGTCTGGCTGCAGTGGGGCTTCTTGTAAATTCACTTCCCCCTTTGGCCTTGGATAGATATGTTTTCCCCCATTGTACAAAGAAATCCACTCAAAGCCCAGTTAAACCACTTAACTTGCTCAAAGGTTTAGCTCACACTGTGGACAAAAGATTTGTATTGGCATACCTGTGGATTCTCCAGCCCCCACTGTCCCCCCTTGGAAGAAACTCTGATGAATTTGGACTATTTACTGGCCTGGTGTCAACAATTATTGAAGAGCATTAAGACTGCCCAATCAGATTGCTCCACATCAGTCTCCCTAAAGTCAAAGGGTTCACCAATGCCCAAACCCAACTTCAGCCAATCAAATGGAGGCCCAGAAATTAGTTTGGAACCCTCCAGTCCTTCTGGGTGGGTTCAGAAAAAAATTTCTCCTCTAGCCAATTAGACTCAGGTCAAGCTGTCATGTGACCCACTAATGGCAACTCCCTCCCTCCCTTTTAACTTAGCAAGGGGACTCCCAGTCCCCTTCTTGTTGATTCTCAAATAACATTAAAATTTGATTTGTTTTGTGCTCACTTTAATAATTTTACAGAAGCTCTGAACTCCTTCTTTGAGTTTGCCTTTGAATTTTAAAAGTGTTAGTTAATTTCTATTTGTATCTTACCTCAAAGCGGCTCTGTTGGAACCTGCTGGCCTTCTTGATTTTAAAAACAGAAGCTCCAGTGTATATTAGATGTTTTAACTGCATTTGCTTTCAAAAACACAATTTGAACTTTGATTTTAAGTTAACAATCTATATAAAAACTTACTTATATTTGCTGGCTTCTTTGTTTTTGCTTGTTTTTAAGTCCGCTTCCAATATAGTTATTGTCAAAGATGTTAAAGACCACCCCAAAGACTTGGTAACTCCTAGCTCATTGTTTGGACTATTTTTTCCAGTAACTACCCTGGTTGTCCATTATTTTATCAAGACTTGCAAAACCAATACCTTAGGACTCAGAATCTCCTGGAGCTCCTAAAAATGATTATCCCAATCATTAAATTTGTGTTTTTTCTCTGGCCCCATTCCTACTGCTTTTATGGTTGACCTCTCCTGAACTTTGGTCTTTCCTTTCATCCTCTGTGCGCATAGTAGGGGACAATCCCTCCAGTCTCTTGCAGCTTCCTGCCTCTTTCCTCATCTCTGGTGAGGCCCTGGCCAAGAGTTTGGATTGCAACAACCTGGACTTGTTCACCGTTAATCCTGCTTTGTTTGCTCCTGACGTAGAAGAGGTGTTCCCTCCCTCCTTGTCTCAACTGATGGATGGAGAGTCTACCCCCTTGCAAGCATCAGGTCTCCTGACTCCTGTTTCCTCTAGGGCGTTGTGGTTGCTTGCCGGCCCCGTGTTGATGAGACTGAATGCCTACTTTCCTCAATTGTCCCCAGTGTCTTCTCTTTGGTCCCCTCTTAGAGCAGCCGTCTTAGTGCTTCACTGGATGACATCCTGGTGGTTTGTCCCGTTGGGATGGGAGCCAAACTTAGTTAGTTTAGCCCCCCTCTCTCACACTTCTGGCCACTTGGGGTCCATAGGGCATAGTGCTATGAGTCTTTTGATTCAAAATTATCCCACAAAAGATTAAAATAAGTTCTTCCAAACCAATTGTGGGTGTTAGTGTTTGAAAAGGTCCTTTAAGCCAGGGTTCACGCCCTTTCTGAATAGTATTGCAGCTAGTTTGATGTCTAGCATGGCACAGGTCTGTACAGTAGTTTTCAAACCTTTTGAGATAAACATATATTAGTCAGTCTAGAATACATAGTTTCAGTCACAAAACAGATGTCAACTGGAACTAGTTGAAGGTCAATTTACTCAATAATTCTTCCAGTTATCTATATCCAGAAAACAAAAACAGTCAATCATACAACAAAAATAAAGTCAAATACCAAATTCTAAAAATGAGAGAGCAAACACATGTAACTCAAACTCATAACACACACAACGCAGTCACTTCCTGAAGCATTCTACATTGAATTTGATTATGTTTGCGGCAAATATGATACAAAAAGAGGAAAAATGAGGTTCAGTCACAAAATTGATGAGCTCAAACACAAAAAAAATCATTTTTTGAAAATATTGATTATTTTTTGGACTCAAATTGGAAATAGGAAATTTCAGGAGTAGATCCACCAAAATATTCAGTGAACTACAGCATTATTTTCAATGTATGTGCTTCTAAATTTGGCCATTTATGTCTTAGAGAATGTCTCAAAAGGGAGCACACACTTTAATAAAATTAATTTTCTAAAAATACTTTGCTTTTCTGTTTTTAATAGATTTTATTGTGTTTTATTTACAATGATTTTTTCAAGTGAGAGTAACTTTGACGTTGTTAAGGAGCAGTACCAGGAGCTACTCCAAGCTCAGGCTATTGAGCTAAGGAGCGCAACCACTGTGTTTCCTATGTAACCCCAATTTAATGCAAGCCATGAGGAGGCTGAGTTGTATGTGTCACCAGGCCTATCCACAGGTGAATTTTCTAATAGCCAATATGGAGCTCCACCAGACCAGGCCCAACCTGAGTCTTTGCTGCATTTTGGAGACTGGGAAACTGTGGCCCCTCTAATCCAATCCAACCATTGTCTGAGAGTTTGGGCCAATCAGAGAAAGCCCTTCCTAATCTGGATCCTCTTATTCCTCAAGTCCACCAAAACAGAGAGTCATCACCAATGAGATCATTTAAGAGATTGTGAGCCTCAATCATAATGGTGTTAGTTTTGCCAAAATAGCCACTTGGCTTCAATTTACTGAGGCAGTAATTTAGTGTGAGTTCCAAGCCCTCTTGAAGAGAGGTGGTGCAAAGCTGGGCAAGAAGCCAAAGAAGCAGCCTGACTCTCAGATCAAGGAGGTGTATCCCTCAATGCTTGCCCTACTCCAGAAGGATTCTTACCTCTAATTAACTAAGGTCTGCCACTTACTTGGGCTCCAGGGCATATTTATTGCCAGTTGCACAGCACAGCTCTGGATGCATAGGCTTGTAGTCAGTGTTCTTATTCTGACCAATTGGCTGGCCAATGAGTTGGATGATGGCTCTGATTTGCCCTATGACCCTGTGATTAGTGCCACCATCATCTGCTGCCTGTCCTCAATTTCAAATGATGTCATATTTATATCCCATTATAAATTGTCATTGAAAGTCTATGATTATGATTTCTTGATAAAAAAACACCCCTAAGGGTAAAAAGAAAAAACCAGAGAGGATTGTGATTGGTCTGTTCCTTGCAGTTTCCCCCAAAGGGACTATATTTTAATAAACCACAACCAGTTACACCAATGGGTACTGGTACAGGAAAACCCTATCCAACCTGCTTGCCCCCTGGGGCGCAGCCAATTCCAAAATCCAAATAATCCTGAGCAACTAAATGTAGTGCGCTGAAGTGGCCTCCAATAAAATACAAGTAGAAGGCTACAGACTTTCAATTTTTCCTGCTGGGCATGCTGCTCTTCACCTGGGTGATGTGTTTTTCTTCAACATTGGGGACATCATCTGTGGGTGCAACCCCACAACCTTCAGCCAGGTGGTTGGTGCGGCCAACAACAACACTGTTCTGTTTTACCATCAGAAGGTTTCTGACATGTTCACAAAGATGGGCCTGAAGGCTCACAGCAGAAGCCAATCACCAAAGGATCCACAGTTGCCCCTTGCAATTTCCTGGCTTACAAGCCAATTTCTGTCCCCCTGAGTCTGAATATGATGCCATGCATCATGAATTCCTCCAAGCTGCTCAGAGCACTCAATTGCCACTGTATCCTCCAGCCGTCCTAGTCCCCAGTCAACCAATCCAGCTGTTTGGAACCCACTTCCCCATCCAGTCAAGTCCTCCCCCCTTCAATCCAGCCCATCAACTAGTTTGCCCTGCCTGTTACGGTAGAAAATCAAATGGAAGGGATAGAGCGCCCTCGTAAAACCCAAAATCAGCAAAGAACTGCAGCCAAACCCCTGAAAGAAATCAATGACTTAAATGCTGTCATAAACAAAAAATGGGTCAAAGCTGGGGTCGCCCAAATAGCCCTCAAAAATCTTGACTTGCCTTATTTTCCCCCAAATAATTATGACAAGAAAATTATGTGTTATACACTATTTGGGGATGGCAGTGCTTGACCTGCTGGTTGTCCAATTTTTTTGAATTATGACGTCATTGACTCAAATCCTAACACAGGACCTCCAACTGCTGAAAATATTCTTGCCAGCCAATCAGATGCTGCCAAACCCCCTCCTACCCCATCCTGAACTCCCTTAAGACTTCATCATTCCCCTCTAGAAACTTGTTTCTAGATAGCTTATTATCACTGAGAAAAATAAAAGAAGTTTACCCAAAATTGATGGCTCACTTGGGGCTGTTTGCCCCTATCCTGGAAAGACTAGCCTCTGTAGCCATCAAGGTTGCTGTAGATTCCATGGCTGTGACCTGGCCTGTGCTTTACATGGCAATGCCTTCTAATTCATTCTCAAATTTACCCCTTCAAGTCACCTGCTTATTGATGATCTCCATCTCAATCTTTTGTTACACTGCCACTGGATCCAAGATGTTGAAACCATCCTCCCAATTTGGTCTCCTGCTTGTCAAGCAACTCATGATTTTTTTACTATATCCTAATTGTTTGTCCTTGAATCACGTTGTGTACCACTTTGCTTTAACACTGCCCAATCCATTTTGCTAATAAAACTTGCCCCCAATAATTTTTATTTTATAATATATATTGGTTTAAAGTTAAATTATTTTTTATTATTATAATATATTTTTTACATTCAACTACAGTGACAATTAATTCTTATTAATTATGTTGTCTTCTATTATAAATTTAATATTTTTGAAGCGCTACAATAAAATTATTTTAAAAACTACAAGTGCTACAGACCAGCCAATCAGAATGGTCATACATTTGTGCTGTCTTTGTGCTTGGCTCAGACCAGAAACACCTCAGTTATTGCACCCAGTTTGACTTAATGAAATAAGCCTGTTGAAAAAGGACATGCCTTTGTTTGCAAATTGGCAGCCAACTTGTGGTCAATCTAGCACCCAACCACTGGGTTTTCTGGTGCTATATTGACCAAAATTTGGTGTACCAATTTGCAAACAAAGACATGTTCTATTTTCAACAGGCTTATTTCATTAAGTTAAACTGGAAGTAATAACTGAGGTGTGTCTGGTCTGAGCCAAGCACAAATAAAGCACATTTACTCCCATTTCAATTGGTTGGTCTGTAGTAATTGTAGTTTTTAAAGTCACTTTATTGTAGCGCTTCAAAAATATTACAGTTATAATAGAAAATAAAAGAATTTATAAAAATAATTCATCACACTGCATATGTCTCTGAATTGTATGATCTAGATATAAACCCTGAGTGTTATTTTTTTAATAAATTTGTACTCCACACATAGTTAGCATACCAAGTTAAGAACAAATTATATTGTAATCAGACAAGACATGTACACAAACAAAACATGCTGTTCATGATACTAAGTATGGATTGGTTTACGCACTCTGAAATATATGATCTACATATAACCCATGAAAGTGGTTATCTTTTAATAAATGTGCACTTTTGGTCATAATTAGAATACTGATTCAAGAACAAATAATGTTATACTCAGACAAAACATGTAATTGAACAAAACATGTTGTTCATTATACTAATAATGGGTAATTATATACAAAAACATATATAATATCAATACCACATGAATATTATTACTTAAAACTAATAAAAAAACTCATAACTAATATCAGATGTATTTGTTAATTCTCTATTAGATATAATAGAATAGAAATATTATATTTGCATATTTTTATTGGTATAAAATGGTTTGGGATAAGAACAAGGAAAGCATGTCAGAATTGGAGGCAATTATCAAGGAGTTGGACGCGGCAGTGGCTAAAATCAAGGAGGTAAATCAAAAGGTGAAGGACATTTTCAAGGAGGTGGTGTTAGAAGGTGACAAACTGAACAAACTTACTGTGAAGGCTGTGAAGAAGAAGATACCCAATACTACCACAGACTTACAACCAGGCTTCTTAATGTACAGAAAGATGTTCTTGCCAACCTACAGTTCAAGCCACAGGGGTTTTCAACCACAGAGGCGTGGTCAAAGAGTCCCAAGATGTTTGAGCAACTAAAAAATAAAAAGAAACAGAAACCAACAAAAGAACAGCAATCAACTAGCAACAAATCATGTGAAGTAGCCCCTGTCAAGGGGGCAACAGGTAAAGATATAGAAGAAGGTAAAAAATAAAACATTGTTGTAACTGTGCTGTTTTAGCAGAGTTACAAGGGGAAAAAGATTTAGAGGATAGATAATAATTTTTATTGTGATATAGTGATTATAAAGCTATTGTGAATCAATGGATAGAAGGAACATGATTGGTGATCACACAGCTGGATGGAAGAGGGGGTGGCTTGATCCTGTTAATGAGTCAAGCGCCAAATCAAGGTATCCACTGTGAGGGATCATCATTTGCTCATGTTGACTGATTTGTTAATCTGAGTTGACTTCAGGGTTTGGCTTTGAGTGGCTGGGTAATTAGATTGCGGGTCATAAACCCACTTGGTTGGAACCTTGCTGGCGGGTCAAGCCTGCAGTTTTGACACACACACCCGGCTGAAAGTTGGCCTCCTCAGGGGGCAGGTTGTTGGGGAGGTTGTCAGGAGCCTGGGCGCCATATTGAACCAGTTGTTTTTTGGTGGCAGGCAGGGCGGTTTCTTGTTGCTTCTGTCTTGCTTTGCAAGGTTGTAGGCGGTTGTGGTGTAGCGTCTTGTCCTGCTTACATTTCCTGAGCCCTTGCACAAGGTAAGTGTTATTGTTGCTTACTTTTAGGATTATTGCTGGCCCTACTTTTTCGGGTTGTAGTTTGCTTTTGTCGACATTCATGACCCAGACTTTGTCCCCAACTTTGTGTCTTTGACAGATGGGAATGAAGGTCTTTTGTAAGTGTTCCTTTTCTTTGACTGCTTGTTTGCTGTTGGCTTCCATTACTTGAGGGTCAGAACAAGGGGGGACTTGACTTGGAATTTCCAGTTTGGGTCCTGTCAATGCTTGAATGATATTAGGCTGTGTGCTGTATACCAGTTCAAGCGGGCTTTTCCCTGTGGATCTGTTCACTCGGGTTTGGCACACAAGTAATGCAGTTGGTAGCTGCTTATACCAGTCTTCAGGTCTCCTGGCAGTAAGTTTGGCTAAGGCTTGCACGAGGCTACCATTGAGCCGCTCTACGCGTCCATTGACCTGTGGATGGTATGGTGTAGTGACAGTGTGTTTGACCCCATTTTTGGCAAGGTACACATTGGTGTTTTTGGAGGTCAATTCTTTGCCCCCATTGGTTATCAGGAGTTCTGGCTTTCCAAACTTACTGATGATTTCTTTGCCAATGAATTGTTGGATGTTGTTACCGGTGTGCAATTTCACCGCTTAGGCTACTGGCCACCTTGTCGCAAAATTGATGGCTGTAATTATGTATTTTTTGTCATTGTGCTTTCCTGGCATGGGGCCTACAATGTCCAGAGCCCATACCTTGAATGGTAGTTGGGTTTAAATGGGAAGTACAGACTTAGGCGGGGTTTTGCTTCTGGCAAACTTTTTGAAAACCTTGCACTGTTCTAACACTTCTTGGACATCATGGTATAAGGTTGGCCACCAGGCTTTATGTTTTAGGAATTTGTACAGATTTTGGCTCTTGGTATGTCCAAGATCTCTGTGGTAGCAAAGGATGGTATTGACTTGTTGATGTGTGGGAATGTAGGGGATGGTCGTGCCATCTGACATCTTTCTATGAAGAGTCCCGTATACATCAGCAAAGAGGTGCTCATTCTTGATGACTGTTTCTTTGGTGATATTGGTTGTGCCTGTGGGGAACCCTTTGTCTTTTGTACAGAGTACTAGGAGAGGCCAGTCTGGGTCGAGCCCATTCTCTCCCCTAGAAGTGCAGACATACAGGCGGGACAGGGTGTCTGCCATGGCAAGTTTGGCCCCGGGCTTATATTGGATGAGCATGTTAAACCTTTCTAAGACTTCCATCCACCGCGCTTGGTGGCGTGACAGGTTTGCTTGCGTCTTGAAATAGATGAGTGAATTATGATTGGTTAATGCTGTGAATTCTTCCTGCTGTTCCAGGTAACAGCGCCATTTGACAAGGCAGTGTACAATGGCCAGGAGTTCTTTGTTGTGGATAGGGTATCTACACTTGCCATCTGTCAGCTTGCACAACTTGTAGGCTACGGGCAGGAAGTTGCTGTCACTATTCTTAATTTTCAGAACTCCCCCAATGGATGCATCTGAGGCGCCGGTTTTGATTTGGTATTCCCCGTCATGTTTGGGGTATTGTAAGATGGGAGCTGTTGTGAGTTTTTCCTTGAGGCGTCTAAAACAGAGGTCACGTTGGGGGGTCCATACAAACTTGGACTTGGCGCCTGTTATGGCAGACAAGGGGGAGGTCAAGACGCCACAGTCAGGTATGAAGTGCCGTACATAGGCCACCATTCCCAAGAAGGTGCGTAGTTCTGACTTGTCCTTGGGGGTGGCATCTTGCAGATGGCTTGTATCTTCTGACTGTTGGGTTTGATGCCGTCTTTTGAGACTATGTGTCCCAAGAAGGGTATTTGCTCCCGGAAGAACTGGCATTTGGAGGGCTTGGCCAGCAGTTTGTGTTGTGCCAGGATTTTGAAGACTTCCTCCAGGTCCTTGTGATGCTGTTCCACCAAGGAGCTGTAGACAATGATATTGTCCAGGTACACAAGGGCGTGTCTGCCTATGTGTGGTGCAAACACTTTGTTCATGAAGGTTACAAAGGTGGACAGGGCATTGGTCATGCCAAAGTTGAGTACCACACATTCATAGGAACCGTACTTGGTGCGGAAGGCTGTCTTGGGGATGTCTTCCTCCTTGATACAAATCTGATTGTATCCTGCAGTTAGGTCAATCTTGGAGAAGACGGAGCCTCCTCCCAAGGCATTGAAGAGATTGTCAATTAGTGGTAAGGGGTAAAAATTCTTGATGGTGACTTTGTTCAAGGCGTGGTAGTCCGTGACCAGGCGTAAGGTACTGTCCTTCTTGGCCACAAAGAATACGGCGGCCCCAAAGGGAGACTGTGAGGGGCAGAGAAGTCCTTTTTCCAGAGCCTCCTTGAGATAGGCGCGCAGGGTGTTGTCCTTGTTTGGGGTCAGCCTATAAATGGGGCGTGCCTTGGGTATGGCCCCCTTGATTTGGATGGAGTGTTGGATGTGCTTCTCAGGGGGTAGACCAGGTAACACTTCCTTAAAGATTTCTGGGTGACAGGCAACAATGTTGCAATCTTGCAGCGTGGAGGTGTCTTGGTGATCCTTGAAGTGTATGATTTCATACTGGCAGGAGTCCCAGTCAATAGCTTTCAGGTTTTCCTTCTCATCCGAGGTCTCTGTGATGCGTACAAAGACGTGGTCTTGTAGGAGTTGGTCTACAGAGTCTGGGTAGATTTGGTGGTTGACACCTTCATGCTTAATGGTCAACACTGAGGTTGCCCAGTCCACGTGGGGGTTGTTTTTCTGTAACCAGTATAGTCCCAGTACAATGTCAAACTTGGGGAAGTCAATGACGGGACCTTGGATGGTGGAGTGGAGGTTCTTGAGAATGACAGAAAAGGGGGCAGTTTCTTTTGTCACGGCAATGTGATGTTCATCAGC
This sequence comes from Entomophthora muscae, assembly GCA_014839935.2. NCBI lineage: Eukaryota > Fungi > Entomophthoromycota > Entomophthoromycetes > Entomophthorales > Entomophthoraceae > Entomophthora > Entomophthora muscae. The sequence goes on along the minus strand of QTSX02002451.1, from coordinate 45,527 downwards.
CAGGACCACGTTTTTAATCTGCAAAGGATTAGTGACCAGCTTGAATTTATCCACAAAGCTGCTGTTGACTAAAGTTTGATCTGCACCCAAGTCCAAGAGAGCTGAGCCTGTGTAACTGCAAAAGCGGAAAGGGTAAGACATCAATTTATTGGGATGTCTGGCAATGGTGTATAGCACCAGGTCTTCCGAGGGCACTTGGATCATTGGGCATTGGTCCACGTCCTCAGGTTGGTATTCATTGTTGGGCGAGTCAGGAGTTGCGTGGGGAGAGCTTGGCTTGCTTAGTGCTCTCCCGGGCTTTTCCCTCATCTTGGTTGCCTTGGGTGGCGGTAACACGGAAATGGGTACAATTTGATTGGCTGTTATTTCTGTTCCCATTCCCATTTGATCCTGTGGGTTTGTGGTTGTTGTTGTTACCATTACCTCCAGGAGGTGGTTGAGAGGAACGCCCATTTGAATGTGAGTCCTTGGGTCTCTCTTGTTTCCCAGTCTGTGCCTTGTGCAGAGCGTTGAAGGTTTGTTCCGCTTTTTCTGCTTTACGGTACAGGCTTTGCAGGTTGGTAACCTGGTCCAGGTTCACATGTCTCATCACATGCAACTTGAGAGCGTTGTGTATATGAGGTGTGTCACTGGAATGTCAAAGGCCATGTCAGATGGGGCGCGGAGGCGGAGTTCCTCATAGGCACAGGCAAGTTCTTTGACAGTGCCTTTCTGGGTTAGGTTCTTTACTTGGCGTATGATCATGAGTGCCTTATCCTTAAGTATGAATCTTGCCAAGAATTCCTGTTTGAAGGTGTCCCAGTTCTTGTCAGTGTGCTCTTTGTGCCACTTGTTGCACCAAGTGCCAGCGTCATGGGTCAGGCAAATGGAAATCTCCACAATCCAAAAACGCTGTGGGCATTCCATCTGAGCCAGCTTGCTTTGGGTGGACTGAATCCATGTGGCAGCATTGTTGTTGTTGGCCCCTGCAAAGGGTTCCAAGGCGGCGCTGCAAAGTCTTTGTGCTACATAGGCGGGCATGGTGGTTTTGTCAGCTGGTTGTGGCATTGCGGGAGGTGCCTGAAAGAAACCTTGTGCAGACATGGTGTTGAAGGCGGGTAGGGGGATCACCGTGTTTTGGTAGAGGACAAAACAATCAGGTATCGCAGTACCAGGCGCATATGGAGTCCAGTTGGGCGGGAGGCCAGACATAATTCTGTTGAGGTTTTGTTGGCCGCGGCGTGTGCGGACAACAGGCGGAATTTTTCAAGATAAGGTAGGATGGAGAGCCTACCTGTGCTACCAATGTTGTAACTGTGCTGTTTTAGCAGAGTTACAAGGGGAAAGATTTAGAGGATAGATAATAATCTTTATTGTGAGATAGTTATTATATAGCTATTGTGAATCAATGGATAGAAGGAACATGATTGGTGATCACACGGCTGGATGGAAGAGGGGGTGGCTTGATCCTGTTAATGAGTCAAACGCCAAATTGAGGTATCCACCGTGAGGGATCATCATTTGCTCATGTTGACTGATTTGGTAATCCAAGTTGACTTCCAGGTTTGGCTTCAGGTGACCGGGTAATTGGATTGTGGGTCATAAAACCGCTTGGTTGGAACCTTGCTGGCAGATCAAGCCTGCACTTTTGACAACATCAAATAAATAAAAGCATTATAATAACTTTTTTATTATAGAAGAGTACAAAGGAGTAGTCTGAAAATACCTAAAACCCTACATATCCCAAACTTTTTTCAGCAACTATGCCCCCCACATAGGGTGTCAGCTGGTCCTGACACCAGCTGTCTGCTACAAAATGATAAAAATTTGGAAACAAATTAACTTATGAAACAAAAAGAACTTACAGCACTCCAACCAAAGAAAGACAACTCTGAATGGCAGGTCTCAGCTTTAGCTGTAGCCCCCAACCTGCAACTTGACTAGTACCTTTCAGATATTGGCTTCTGCAAGCACTTTTTCATGCTTGTCTGGTATTTCATCCAAACTATGCCATACCAAAACCTACCTGAGATGGAAAGAAGACAAGAAGAAGTCTGTTTCTGTTATCTCACCAAGCACACACTATCACATATCCTAAAAAATTTAATGAAAAAATAACAAAACTTAGCTATAGTTCTGCTGCCGTCATGCCTGCAGTAGTAGGCGTCCTTGGAGGCTTTGGGGCCTCCTGGTGCTCCAACAAGACTGGTATACCAAAAAATGGGGGGAAAACTTTGCCACTATGTCCTTTAAGAATAAAATTAGTACTCTATATAATAAATTTTGTGAGTTCTCTGCCTTGTTTGCAGGGCAGAGACTTCACTTGATTGTTTACCTAGGTCTTGTTGTACTTATGTGGCTTAAAGAAGAAGCCTACAACCAGTCTGATGTGATAATTAAACTGGATGTAGTACGCCATTTATTAGACAGAAAAAAATTGCCCCAGGGTACAGCTCAATTGAGCATGTTATTCAGGATGCAGTTATTCTTGCCGTCATATATTTGGATGGCAGCTCCACCTGAAAAAATCCTCCTGGCCAATTGTATCACAGTGCTCCTGTAATCTACCTGCCACAATTTATTTAGTGCAGGTCCAATGTTAACGTATGTGTTGTCAATAGAAATTACTCGTCTATTTCAATGCAATGTCCTGGAATTATGCTACTCACACCCCAATAAAGCTCTAAACCCAAATAAAATTTTTAAATTTTTATATATAATTTCTTTAAAATCTACTCTAATCAAACCATTTATATTCAACAAATAAACACATGAAACATATTTTGGTATGTTAATTCATTCTTCCTTCTTTGCTTTGTTAATTTTTATTGTACATGACAGTATACAATTGGAATCATATACAGTAGTTTTCAAGCCTGTTGAGTTAAACAAAAATCTCAGTCCAAAAACAAATGTAACTCAGTCTAAAAGCAAAATAAAGTTGGATCCAAATCTTTTGTAATTTAAAATAAATTCTTTAATTTTTTATCTTTATTTTTAGACTGAGTTGTATTTGTTTTTGGACTGAGATTTTTTGTTTATCTCAACAGGTTTGAAAACTACTGTAAAGAACACCAATATAAGATAAAATAAATCAAATCAAAATATATTAAATATAATTATTTTTGTGTGTTATCAATTTATTTATCCATTCATACATTTGACTTTGCTTTTTTAATTTTTATTATACCTACGGTATACATTCATAATCACAGAAATAAAGTCAATATAAATTAAACTAAATAAAAAACAGATATTAAAAAATAAAATTCAAAAAAACATTCAGAATAGCAAAGCCTTTAATTGATTGGCTGCTTGAAGAGGCACACAGGGAGAAACAAATCAGCGTGGCCATAGAATTTAGCCACAGTTTCAGCTGGGAGGGTATGGACACTAACCTGCAGCAAATTGAAAAAAATCATCAGGCCCAGGTGGCACCCCTTTCTTGACTACTTGCTTGAGCCAACCAAAGACCTCCTTGATTGGGTTGAGGAATGGGGAATATGAGGGGAGGAATAGCAGGCAAAAATTTGATGTGGCCAATTGTTGGGAGCCAATTTCCACACCAGGCTCAATCACCTGGAATTCATTAAGAATATCTGCCACCTTGTAGAGCCCAAAATTATCCAATACAATAACATTAGTGAAGCGCAAACAGGTTACTTGGAGGTGCTCCTGAACCAATTGAAGAAATTCCAGAAAAGTCCCACTATTATGGGAACCCTTGATTATCTGGTATAGCTCTATTCCAAGGGGACCAAGAAGGGCTACCATTGAGTAGGCAACATACCAGAAAGCTGTACGCTGGGACATGCCGTTCTTTTTGCCTTTGGGGATGTAGCCATATTAAATTGGCATGGAGGACGCAAAGGAGGACTTGGTGATGTAGTAGAATTTAACAGTCCCTTTTTCCTTCAGCATAGTGTATGTCTGGGTCTATTTCTGACAGTAGACAATATTGTCTGGGTATTGCAGGTATAGGGAGTAACTCCAATTTTTTTCCAGAAGAATCTCAAACTCTTCACAGCGCAATAGAATGTGAAAATTGAGACCTCAATCCCAAAAGTGGACTCAACCATTGACTGAATATTTTCCAGTTAAAGATAGAAGTTCCACTCAATCCAGAGTCAGATGGTCCACAAGTGTACCTTAACCAATAGGACTGGTTTGCGCTTGGATTTCTTCAAAAGGAGAACAGAACCCGTTTTCAGGTAGGTTTTGAGGAGCCTGTGCGCAGATTTTTCCAAGATCCTGACAATTGCTGCGGCCTTCTTGTAGTCAGTTGTCTCCTCCATGACTCTCATGAAGGTCTTCTGGGTAAAATTGGGGAGTTGTGGTACTTGGGCTTTTTGGCAGTAGGGATTGACTCATTGGGCTTGGCTACAACACAGGGCATAGACACCTGACTATATAATGCAGCAACCTTTTTCAGTACCTTCTACCCTTTTGTAGTTTGGAAATACTCAGGCTCCTCAACGTCTTCTTGGTTGCTGTCACTCATGTAAGGCTCATACGTGGTGTCAAGGACTGGCTTCACCTTCCTCAGGATAGTAGCCAGAACATCATTGCGGCGGTATACAGGGTTGTATACATAGAGCATCCTTTCAGTGATGATGTCATTTACTGTTTGGTGGTGATGACCTTGGTGTACTTTCCAGTCAGCTTCTGGGCCCTGGAATTTATGCTCTGTGCCCTTGCACTCTGTTCCCCTTGAGATGTTTGTGTCAGTGCAACCTCACTATTGAACTCTTCTCTCACATCTATTTCCTGAGTAGGCACTTGTGTTGCACTAACTTGATTTTTTGATCCACAAGGGCCTCCACATCTGTGGCGTACTCCTTCAGCTCCTTGGCTCTGTCTTTGGGTTGTGTCTATTTTGGCATAAAAGTAAAATAACATTAAAGCAGTTTATCTATATAATTTATTTATTGTAATTTTTATTTATATAAATTAGTAGCATAAAAGCTTGTAGTCACTAGCCTTTATTTCTAGTTAGGTTATAAAATTTCTTATTTAATTATTTTTGGTTGTAATTGGCACTGTTGATCATGAGTTTGGATAATTTGATGTTTTTATTGATTCTAATCCCAAAACAGACACTCAGAATATTTATTCCCTTTTCATATTCAATATTGTATTCTTAACTAGGACAAGTTAGTAATATATTATAGATTCACTCATTTATTTTGATATTTGATATTTACATTATCTGTTTTGGTTGCTATTAGGGTTTATTGTTGGAGAGAGAGTTTAACTTTTATGACTGAGTTTGATGTGTTCTTACAAATCATATTAAACATAATAGCTTTGTTTTGTGACTGAAACTCATGTGTTCTAGTGTTTGATACACTCATTGTTGAATAATTATACCTTAATCCCCAGTTTGAGTAGGTTGTTGTATGACTGGACATTTTTGCCAAATAGCACTCATTTTCTGTGAAGTTATCTTCTATTTAGATCTATCAAGTTGAAATTTGTTTTGTGACTGAACCTATGCAATCTAAACTGACTAATATATGTTTATCTCAAAAGATTTGAAAACTACTGTAATGTAAAAAGAATATATTATTCATTATGAATTGAAAGAAATAATAACAACTTTAATAATTTGTCAAAAAGAAAAGTTTTATTTTACTCATCAAGGGACAAGTAGGGGATGGAATGAGCAGAATGTATGTTGTCATCATCTGCGCCTGTAAAAAGGACAGCATTAGAGGTAGTGGGGGAGGGTTGGGTGGTGGCTTGGGGGTCAGGGTTAGAAGGCGGGTGGCTTGGTCTTGATGGGGGAGTTGGGGAGGCAGGGTTTGTTGACTGGGAAGAGGAGGCAAGAGCTGATTGCTTCAATTGCTCAAATTCTCCTTCTGCCACATATTTGGGCTTGACAAACCAAATGGATGAGCGTGGGGGGAGGCAGGAGTCCTTTCTAGACTTATCACTATCACTTGCATAGAAGATGATGAGATCTGATATGTCCTGGACAAATACAGAAGGGGAAAGCTTGTACCCCTTCTCAATTCAGGAGCACAGTTCATTGTAGGTGGCAGGCTTTATGTGTCTGTCAAAACCGCAGGCTTGACCCGCCAGCAAGGTTCCAACCAAGCAGGTTCCTGACCCGTAATCTGATTATCCAGTCACTCAAAACCAGACTAGGAAGTCAACTCAAATTACCAAATCCAACAACATGAACAGATAATGATCCTTTTATGGTGGATACCTTGTTTTGGTGCTTGACTTGTTACCAGGATTAAGCCACCCCTTCACCATCCCACCGTGCAATCACCAATCATGTTCCTGTTATCCTTGACTCACATGAACTATATAATCACTATCTCACAATAAAGATTATTATCTATCCTTTAAATATTTTTCCCCATGTAACTCTGCTAAAACAGCACAGTTACAACATGCCTGAGAGCGGAATCAAAATTGTAAAGACATACATCTGCAAGATGCATATCAGTGTGGTTGGTGGGATAGGACCAACAGGTATACCTTGAAGCCCTAATTTCCTTGGTTGCCCACTCACGCTGTTCCATCTCAGCACTCATTACAACTGTGTACACAGCTTGTTAGGTAGCCCACTCCTCCAGTATGTCCTTGAGCTCTGTCTGGTAGGCATATTCATCTACAGTGTTTGATATTACCAAGTAATGATTGACACCCAATGGGGAAACTGCCAACAAACCCCCTACAAATTGATACAGGATTGGGCCATGCTTGTAGATGTCGGATTGGATGTGCTTTCCCCAAAAGTCTTAGATGCTTTCAGAAATTTTGGCTAAGGATAAGAAGATTACATCATTGTGTGTTCTCATTCCCTCCCTTTGATTAAATTGATGATGGCAGAATCATAGGGGTTGGTATCCACCAAACTGGGACCACTGAGAACTTGATTGGATAAGATTCTAGCAGCAATCACAGCTTTGTGCATCCACAAATTGACCATTCTCTTATTTATAAAAATGCTGTGGAGTCCCAGTTGAAGATGCACCTGGACCAGGGGCATCCATGGGTCACGTTCCATAATAGCCATCATGAGAGGGTGGGCTTTCACCTTCAGTTGATGTACAGGTACCAGTTGGCATCTTCTTGGAAGAGGGCCACATTTGGCGTGAGCTTGCAGGGTTGCAGCCACAGTGGACTTTGCAAAACTCATTGCAGCTGCAATTTCCCCAAGGGACATAAACATCCCTTGCTTTTTGACCATTTTGAGAACAATTTCAGGGGTGATCAATTTTCTTCTGCATCTTGCAGGCTAATTGGCTAGAGGTGGGATGTGTCTGTCTTGAGAACCAGACAGTACCATCTGATTGGCTGTTTCTAGATTCTGGCTTCTCTGGGTGACCACTTGGCTCAATTGGCCAATTCCAAATGCTAGTGTTGATACATGATTTGGGTTAGCAGCTGCCTGTGTGTGATGGGCAAACAGGGCCATGCTTAAGGACACAGGAGAAAGAACAAACTCCTGTATAGTGCTTGGGGAGGGGCCTGCAGGTTGGGAGTGGCCATAAACAGAGGCTTCACTATTGGAAGACCCAGTGTAGCCCTGCATGATTTTGTTAAGGCCAGGGAATAGTTTGTTTACTTGGTTGTTATTGAAAGAAGCCATAATAAGTTTTTATTAAAAAATTAAACTCAAAAAAGGAGAGTATATTTTAGTCAATTTTATTGTTAAGCATGATAAATTGGTGAATAGTAGGATCTAAATTTTAGCTGTCCTAAAATGAAAGTGGATGGTTTTTGATAATGCCTGTGATTCCTAAAAAAATAGTACAAATCCACTCTAGATCCTTTGACATCCTTTTTTAGATGCCCATAAATTATATTTATTTCAAATCCGCTTCATTTTTGATTTGAAATTTGGTTCTTGGATTTGACAATCTCACAATTTCAGATTTTTTTACTAATTTCATGTTGCCTATGATTCATTAGAATTACAGGAAATTTAAAATTGTACATTGTAATCCCACATTTCTGATTCATATATCCCGCATTTGCCTGTTGTGTTTTGTCTTTAATTAGTTGAGTTATTTGCTCAAGGGATTCAAAATTTTACAATTGAAATAAATAAATAAATAAATAAATAAAAGTCAAATTAAAATGTTGATTTTATTAAATATTTTATTTTTCACTCAGCTGAGTTGTCTGCAAATGTGATTTGAAATTTGGACCAAGAATTTAACACTCCCACATTTTTATGTTTAGGTTCTGAATTTACAGTAGTCATTTTTTAAATCAGCGCAAATTTCTTCTTTTTCTTAGCTTTTTAAAGATTGCACAAGTTTTCTCATCCTTGTTAAATTTTGATATTCCCTTCTTCAAAAATTTGTGTTAGCTTTGAAATTTTCATTAAATTATATTTAACCTAATATTAAGTTTAGTTACAAATAAAGGGTATGAATCAGCACACAGCTCCTTTACTCTCTAAATTTTTAAGTGTGAAAATGAACATCTATAGATCTTTAAATTCTTATTCAAATGGGGAATTTCCTAACATTGATATAACCCTAGTTACTACTAGAAATTTAGTCAACACTTTGTCTTACCTCATTATTTTGAGCCTTTTACAGACTAGGTCTCCTCATTTTACAACCTATAAGATATTGTCAATTTCCCTTAAGGTATTGTTCCAAACTGTTCCTTCCTTTATCTATCTTTTAAATTTAAATCTGGTTGCCTTTTAAACTTTCATCTATGGCCTTGACCCATACTTGGCTAGGCCTTACAGTCATCTTAAATTCCACCAGGTTTCATATCACCTAATTGCTTTGATGCACACAATAGATAGGAGAAAATAAGGGCAAATTAAATTGACACCACAATACGCTATATTAATATCCCAATTCAAATTCTTGCTTTTCCCTTTCTAAAAGTACAATTTGACGTTAAAAATCACTTAAGTAAATTTTTTTAATAAAACTTATGAAAACTTAAATATATGTATTTTTTATCTCCTCTAAACAGCTGAGTACTTTTTAGTCCCAGTTTTATAAGCTAGTTTTAAAAATATTCAAGTTTTACTATTTGGCCCGGTTGAGGCAGCTCCACCGTAGATTTCTTAATTTAATATAAAAATGGTTAAAATCACTATATTTTTGAGCTACAGCACCTCAATTATGTCACTTTGAAAACTCCATTTTGACTGCAAGTTTTCAGTCAAAACTCAAAGTTTTGCATACTTTTATTACTAACAAAAATTTTATTTTTACAAAACAAAAAACATTGAAATTTTGATATTATATATTTTAAGATTTTCTCTAAAATTCTATGTAAACCAAAAAACTACTTATATATTAAAAACATTCTAATTTTTCTCTTTAAAAATAACCCCCAGATTGCTCATATTTTGATACTAATTCACTTTTAGATGCCTCCTAAGTCAACTACCAAAGCTGCACCCAAGGCCACCAAGGCCTCCAAGTCCAAAATGACTCCTCCCAAGGCCAAGAAGTTAAAAACCACCCCTAAAAAGCAGCCTGCTAAGGGTAAAGCTCCCCCAAGACACCCACACCCTCACCAGAGCCAGAGAAAACTAGCCCCATCCCTCCCCACTCTACTTTTGTCTACTCCCCATCTGACACTCAGAAGAAGTTGTTTGACTTCAAATGCCACTATGATTCCACTTCAGAGCCCAAGGAGGAAGAGGAGGAACATTAGCCTGAGCCATTTTCTCATACATATGACCAAATTGAGCTGTGAGATATCCGCACTATCCATAAAATATGCAATTACAATGATGCCTTTGCTGTACCCACTATATTTCCTGAAAACTATCCAACAATGTACAAGAAGGGGGTGCTGTTTTTTGTACAAAGGGTACATTTTCAATTGCAGTGACAAGAAGAAGGCTATTGTCAACATCATTATAAATGTGATACCCTTGGCTGCCCTGCAAGGTTCACCACTTATGGGTTCACCAGATTCAATGTGTTAACTGTTGATCATGACTGGGCTGAGCCTTTTGACTCACTCTATCAGCTGATCTATTGCTTTCTTTGCCAGTTCATCCCCATCCCCAGGGACAAAACCTCAACTGAGGTTGTTAATGATACCCTAATTAACCTTGATGACTCCCAACTTGCCTCTATTGGTGATGCCACAATATACAGAGATACTTCACTGATCAGAGGTAGGCTCTAGGCACTGAAGGAATCAGTGCTAAATTGATTGACCAATTGATCCTAAGCAAGGAGCAAAAACTGTCCTGCCGTGAGGAGCACTTCCTCCTTTGTGATGACGGTGTAAATTCAAAAAGTGCATAATATTCTTTGCCACAAGCCAGCATTTATGAAACCTCAAATGCAAAACCATGCTAGCTTATGGCACCTTTTTGACCTGCCAAATGTATTTAGCCAGCTTTGGAAAGTTCACAGGCAGGTTGGCAATCTAGTTCTTCCCCCTATCTACTTATTTCTTTCCAACAAAAAGCAGGACATATATGTTTGTGCTCTCACCATTCTGAAGAAAAAGCAAGATGAAATCCTTCCAACCATTGAAGAGAAGCCTAAGGAGACTAGAGGACAAAAGAAGAAGACCCCCTCTCAGAAATAAGACACCTCAACCACCAAGGAGCAGCCTGAGAGCTTGTCCTACCATGCATATCTGTTAATTGACTTTGAGCAGGCTCAGGTCAGTGCTTTTATCCAAGCCTTTGGAAGCTTCCCTCAGGGATGCTATTTTCACTTCTTTCAGGTGCTCTGCTCCCGCCTCCAAAAATGCTCAGATCTTCATGAGCTCATCAATACCAAAGGAACTAAAGAGGCTAAAGATATATTTAACTTCTTTGCTGCCTTTGCCCTAGTTAGAAAAGATGAGACAAATGCCATTTATGATGCCCTCCTATGCCATCCTTACATCATTGCCAACCAGACAGCCTTTGCTCCTTTCACTAAGTACTTGAAACTCAGTGGGTTGGGGTATTTCACGGAGCACATCATATCAGAAAAGGCAGGGACTCAATTCAGTGGAACTTCTTTAAGCAGGTCAAAGATGGCCTTATCAAGACCACCTCTTCCCTTGAAGGGAAGCATAGTCAGTTCGCTACCAGGGTCTGGGTTAAGAGGCCCAAGTTCAACAAGATCCTTATTCACCTGAAAACCCAACTGGCTATCTCTTCCTGCCTCTTCAAGACTATCATCAAGAGTAAGGATGATCCCCTAAGTAGACCAAGGCAGTGAAAAAGTACACTGAGATATGCAAGGCGGTCCTTGCCTACTATCTTCAGGATAGAAAGCTTGAGCATCTCCAAGCCATCAGTGTTGCTCTTTTAACCTATGTTTGAGCCCTTCCCCAATAAACTCTTCTTTATCTTCCCTCTATTATTTTTTTCTGATTTATTATTTTTAGACTTTTCTTTAGTATTTGGTACTGTTATATGCATCTTTTGCAGTATAGATAATAGTTATTTTAGTTGAAAATAGCTGTTTTTGGGTGTATTTTGGCTTTGGGCTTTATACAGCCTTGTTGCTACTAATTGACCCCCTTTTTATTGCAGATTTGGAATCCTGAGTCTTTTTAAGTTTATAAGTGTTTTTTAAATTATTTTTAACATTATTTTATATTTTTTAGCTTCAAACATAGCTGAAATTTTAAGATGGTGTTTTTCATAGCTGTGATGCCGTAAATTGAGAATGGTGTTTTTTGATATACCGTTTTTGGAGATGGCGTAGCCTACCGACATACTAGCTTTGTAATGTGACTGAAATCATTTTGTTTGTATGATCAGTTGGATCTCTATTGCTTCCAGATAAATCTGTTTTCTGGATGCTTCTTTTGTTGTGTGTCTGGATATCTTTGCCCATCAGCCCCCGTTTCCCATAAAATGAGCTCGCATTACTGCAAAGTTCACTTTATTCTGGACTGACCTTATTTCGTTTTAGACGAGTATATCTTCTTTTATCTCAACAGGTTGTAAAACTACTGGATTCATTTATTGTGCAACTTGAGTTTGCTCTTGGCTGACTTTGGCTTGTTTTTCCTTGTAGCTGTGAGAGTTATTGGATTAACAAGGCATGTGATATTCAGCTTTACTTGGGGTATAAAATTTAAATGTATGGGATTCAAAAATTAAAAGGTTACTAGTTGGATGTGGGCTCCAGAAAAAAGTGATTTTAGTCATGGCTGTTTATTAAATTATAATGAAATGGGTTTCAGAATTTTTAAAAATAATCTTCAATAAAGTAAATATATAAATCAGACGATAAAGCCTTTCGAAATGACGATGATACGCCTAAGAGTTCTGCAGAATAATAAATTGGATCTGGTTTGCGCCAATAAATGTCAGGTATAAATACAAGCTCAAGTTTGGGCCATGCATATCTGATTTTAAACAGCTTATCTGATAAATAGCTACTTGGAACTTTTTAACTCCTGGCCTTTGAATTTCTCAACACTCTCAAAGCTCATTAACTAGCCACAAGGCGCACAGGTTAGCTTTCATTGATATTAAGTATTTTTCTGTCCTAATTTTTACTGATTAAGTTTATGATTAATCTGCTCAGAATTTTTAAAGGTGTAGCATAATTTATTTTTGTATTTGTGAAATCTTCTCTAAATACCTACTAAACTTAAATGTTAAGTTTACGCCGTTTGATTGTTGTGGGATTAAAAATTACCACTACTTCATTTGTAGAGTTGGAAATTTTTGTACTCTGAGAATACCCAATCTAATAACTTTTTTTGATATTTGTTGGGCTTTGTCAAAAAACAATGTAACTTGGAATAAACTAAAGCCTGGCACACTTTTTGATTGAACGCATTAGAGGCCCTAAAGATTCATATAGCTGTTATTTTGTTTTAATTTTGGCACAAAAAGCAATTTTCATTCAAAATCTATTTAATAAGAGGCTAGGTAGTGCTCTTCTCCTTGTGCGAAGATTTGGATTTCTGGAGGAAATAGAATAAACCTGTTTTTACGATTTATTAAAGGTTTAGGGACCTCTAGTTCAAAATCTTTTCGTTGAAACTTGAGAGTAGCGTTATGTTTTTGGAGCTTGACTTTGATTTTTCCTATGCCACCACACGGATACCCTTTAAAATGCAAGAGAAAGTCAAACTTATTTACATGGTTTAATCATCTTTAAATTCATAAGTGCCTTTTGTTCAAGAAAAGGAATGATTTCTTCATACAGCCTCTTTGTAACAAGAGGCGATACTAAATCTCTGTAGATTGTACAAATGGCCAAGCCCAAAACTCAGAATTCCAAAGTAGCTGCCGCAAACGACCGCAAAGCGGGCGCCAAGGCAGAAAAAGAAGCCAAAGAGAACCAAGCCAAAGAAGAGAAGGAGGCGGCTGAATGGTCGAAAGGTTCAAAGAAGCCCGGAAAAGCCGAAGACAAGGAGGCAAAACGCGCAGAGCAGCTTGCCAAGAAGGCCGAATTAGAGGCCCTCAAAAAAAAGGAGGAGGAAGAAATTGCCAAGATTAAGCCCAAGAAGTCAGGCGAGGATAAGAAAGCAGCCAAAAAACAGGTCAAGGTGGAAAAGGCAGGTGCTTCTCGAGGTACGCTCAGCTTGAGTGCTGTTGAACTCTCTGCCAGTAATATCGATGACGCCTTGGATATGTTTGAGGCAATTGATGATTCCGAGACTGCATTAAACGCAAAGGTCGGTGCTATCGACAATCATCCCGAGAGAAGAGCCAAAGCTGCGTACAATGCTTTTGAGGAACGTCGTCTTCCTATCCTCAAGGTCGAAAACAAGGGTTTGCGTCTCACGCAGCTCAAACAGCTTTTATGGAAAGAGTGGCAGAAATCTCCCGAAAATCCATTCAATCAAGCCACTATTGCCTACAATGCTACTCGCGAGGAAAAGAGAAACTTGGTCGAATCCACTAGAAAGGATATTGAATCAAGGCTTAAGATTTAATAAGTAAAAAGCCCAACTTTATATCTCAAATATGTTTCAAACCTTCTGTAAGATAGGCCAAAGAACCAGGATCGACAGTTTTTAATCGTCCAATGCCAATATTTGACGCCGTATTACTAATAGGGGATACCTAGAACCCACGTTTCTTGAACAAAGTTTTGCAAAAAAACTTTAAAAAATAAGCCAAACCTCAAAAAATCAAAAATCAAACTTGTTGATAGTCTGTTTTAAATTTCATTATGCAGCATTTTTGTATACCATGTCTTACACATACTTGCCTTTTAATTTCATGTTTCTAACATATAAGGTATGGTACGCACTTTGCTTAAAACTGATTTACCTTTAAAGCTATCTTTTTTGAGGGCTGTCCCTTTTTGAAGCTTAAATTAGTAAAATACTGTAGAATTAAACCTGTCGAGCAAAATCCAGGATTTTCAAGTACAACAACCAAATTTCAAGTCATAAATGAAAGCCAGCAGTAAATCCAAAAATTTACTGTGCACCTAGAGTTCGAAATAAAAGTACAGAAAGCAAACCAAGACAAATTAAACCAAATCAAGAAGCTCCACAACAAATAAATTCAACGAAAAATTCAATTTTGATAACAAGGTTTAGCCATAAAAATCAAATATTATGTAAAATTTTCCAACCCCAGAAACTGTACCATATTATTCACTCCAAATCACTAAACTAGCAACCACACTACTATACAATGTTATATGAGCCGCTCTCTTGACAAAGCAGAAACTTTTTAAAAAAATTGAGGAAGGCAGGAAAGGTGGAAAAAGAACCCCTTCAAAGAGAAAAACATTGGTTTACTGCAATTTGATTTTAGCACATCAATTTACACATTGTTATTTGAGGACTTCAATTTTCCCCTTTCATTAAAACTGTATTTTTACTTGTTATTGTAACTTAACTAAGGGCCCAAACTTGTAACAATGTGTGTTTATGTATTGTTATTTAGGATGCTTGATTACAGTTGATGTTAGAAAATGCTAATAATAAAATAGAGTTATATATTACAATTTATTTTATCAAGTTGCCTTTTCCTTGTTGTGGTGATTGTTCAATTGTTGTTGATCATGTCAGAAATTGTGCCATTAATGCTTTTTTGATATGGCCTTCAAATAGTGGTGTGTGCAAAGATTTGATCAGTTTTGCTTTCAACTTCAGATATTCCTCACCTTCCATAAATGGGTCAACATCAATGTCCACCCATTCCAGATTACCATACCAGCCCACAACTTATCCTGGTATGATTTCAACCTAACGTGACCCCCTCTGCCACTCTGTTGACAAAATGAGTGATCATTGACCCTTGTCTACTATTTAAGTAGAATTATTTCTCCTAATAAAGACAAGTTTATCCACATTTGTGTTGGATTTAATATTCTTCAAAGCCTTTTTCTTTCCTTTTTGCCAAAAGAAATTCCTCATCTTGTACTTCAGGAAATTAAGGTATGTGCCCTTAATTTTGCCCTGTAGGCTAACCCAAGGCCAGCTTTGCGCCTCAAATCTTTTGTTATAAATATTTCCTGTTGTGTCCTCCTGGATGTCGTCCCCAGGAGCCAAACATGATAGATCATGTGCTTTTATTTTATTGGATAGTTTTACCTCCAGTTGCCTTGGCAATAGGAAATCAAGCTGCCTCTGCAAGGCCAGCTGTGGTTGTAGAGGCAACTTGATTTCCTATTGCCAAGGCAACTGGAGGCAAAACTATCCAATAAAATGCAAACACATGATCAACAACAATTGAACAATCACCACAACAAGGAAAAATAAAATTGATAAAAATAAACTTTAATATTGATAAGGAGCGCCTTTTGGGGAAGCTTTGAATATAAAAGTAGGAAGAGAAGAAGTATATTTTATTAGATAATACTTTAGACTTATATAGATTTAGCTGTGGCGGGGATATTAGTTGGACCAAACCCAGGGGCTGGTCATGTGCTGGATGGGTTCAAGTTGTTGGATACCTGGACAGTCATGTGATATTAGTTTGTTGCCATTTATGGTATGTCAAATGATATATTGGAAAGGCACCAAATTGGGTGATGACTGGATGTTAGGTATGATGGCAATAGCCGGAATACTTGTACATCCAGACCCTCGACACACCCCTCCCTTAAGGGGTTACTCAGGTACATCAGGAGGGGGCTTTGTCTTGACGGCTGCCGCCTGATGGTCCTGGAGTTGTTTACTAGTGGGCACCAACTGGTTCTAGTGTTCTCCTTTGCTAGGGCGGAGGCAAGATCTGTGGTACTTTTTGGTGATGGGCTCTTTGGCACCCTGGAACTTAACCAGGTAGGTGTTCCTGTCTGGTCAGTATCTGATTATTCTTCCTGGTCCCCTGTGTACTGAGTCTAGCTTCTTTCTGTTCCCAGCTAGGACCCAGACGGGGGAGTTGATGGAGAGTGGGTCCTTTGTTGAAGTTACCTTTTGAGTTTGAGTCTCTTTATTTCTGCCAGTTTGGCTTTGAGGCGTATGTGTTGTAGAGCTGGTTTCTTTTCTACTGTGGGAGGTTTCCCCAGGGGGATCTTCACATATGGTTGGTTATTGTGGGTGACTATTTCTGGCTTGTACCCATATGTTAGTTCAAATGGTGAGTAGCCTGTCCCTTGATTGGTACAAGCCCGGGATACTAGTAATGCATGTTTCACATAGAGCGGCCATGTATCTTTGGCTTTGCCATCCATTATTTTCTCCAGGGTTCTGATAAGGCTGCTGTTCAGGCGTTCAACTCTGCTGTTGGCCTGTGGCCTGTAGGGCAAGGTTGTGAAGTGTTTGATGTTCTTTGTTTTTAGATTGTTGTTTACTATGTGGCCTGTTAGCTCTTTTGCTCCATCTGTTATGATGTAGTCTGGAGTGCTGTAGTCTGCTATGATTGCTTTATTGATGAATCAATTTATTGTTTCTGCCTTGTGATCTTTTGTTGCCCAGCAGATGGGCCAACATGTGGCAAAGTCAATGGCTACAATTAGGAAACATTAATTTGTTTTAGTTTCTGGGAAGGGTCCCACTACGTCAAGCCCCCAAACCTTAAATGGTTCAGGGTCAGGTAATGGGTTAACTGTTGGCTGTGGCGCCTTGGTGCTGGTGTATTTTTCACATACTGTGCACTTCTTTAGAACATCAATTATGTCTTGCTTCAGGTTGGGCCACCATACTATCTCTTTTAGTGTGAGATATAGGTTGTTAGCCTTTGTGTGTCCTAGCAGATGATGGTGTCTTAATATAGTGTCAACTCTTTGGGCGAGTGGGATGTATGGGATGTGTTTATCCTTGATGATTTGGTATACTGTGCCATTTGATATGTGGAAATGTTTTTTGTTCCTTACTAGAGTATCATGGGTTAGTTGATGTGTGGAGGGATCCTTTCCTTTTGTCTTGTACTCAGTGCTGTATAGGTTGGGCCAGTCAGGGTCCAGGTGGTCAGGGTGATCCTCTCTTGACTGGCATAGCCTAGAGAGAGCATTGGCTGTGACCATCTCTGCCCCCTTTTTGTATTGGATGTCCAGGTTAAGCTGTTCCAGCAAGGACATCCATTTAGCTTGGCACCGCAAAAGTGCGTTCTGAGTTTTGAAATAGATTAAGGATTTGTGGTCAGTTAGCACTTGGACCTTTAAATGTCCTTCAAGATAACATCTCCATTTCTTGCATGTGTGATATATTGCTAGCAATTATTTATTGTGTATTGGGTATCTTTGCTCAGTGTTTGTTAGTTTTCTGCTTTTGTAACATACTGGCAGGAAATCTTGCTGCCCTGGCTGGCAGATGTGTAGGACTGCGCCAATGGCGGTGTCACTAGCGTCTGACTCAAGCTTGTAGCACTTGTTGTTATTAGGGTATTGCAAGATTGGTTCTTCAATCAAAGCTTGTTTTAATAGGTGGAAATTCTTGTCACATTCTGGAGTCCAGATGAATTTCTTTTTGGCATTACCTTTGGTTAGGCTATTGATTGGTGCGGTGATTTTTCTGCAGTCTTTGATGTATTTCCTTAGGTAAGCTACCATACCAAGAAAGCATCTAACTTGTTTCATGGAGGTGGGACGTTGCATGTTATTTATGGCTTTTATTTTATCTGGGTCTGCTTTGATGCCACTGTCAGAGACAATGTGGTCCAAGAACAAGAGTTCCGTTTCCATAAATTTGCACTTACTAGGCTTAGTGTATAGTTTGTGCTTTGCGAGTTGATTGAGTGTCTTGCAGACATGTGTGAGGTGTTCCTCTTTTGTTTTTGAAAATATGATGGTGTTGTCAAGGTAGCATAATGTATTTGAGAGTCCATTTAACGCCTGATTCATCATGGTGAAAAACATTGCAGGAGCGTTGTTCATCCCAAAATTCATTACTTTACATTCAAACGACCCAAATTGCGTGCGGAATGCAGTCTTTGGTATGTCCTTTTCCTTGACTTCAACTTGGTTGTAACCAGATGTGAGGTCAATTTTCAAGAAATTTTTTGCTCCAGAGAGCCTTGCAAATAGGTCTTCTATGAGAGGAAGTGGGTATTTATTCTTTACTGTACTTGAGTTTAGTGCTCTGTAGTCAGTAACTAAGCAAAGGGATCATTCTTTCTTCTTTATAAAGAAAACGCTGCCCCCCACGGGGATTCAGATGGACAAATGAATCCTTTGGCTAGGTTGTCCTTGATGTGGGCTTTAAGTTTTTGGGTCTCCATGGGGAAGAGTCTGTATAGGGGTGCAGGTTTGGGCATGGCTTTGCATAAGTTGATGCCATGTTTGACCTCTCATTTGGGGGGGTAACTCTGTGAGTTCTTCCTTAAATACATGAGTGTATTTGTTTAGGAGTGCCACAAGTTCTGGGCATTGGATCTTTTGTGTTTGTATATTATTAAATTTGGAGTACCTCATTATGTGGAGGGTACTGTCTTTGGTTAGATGTTCAGAGTCATCTTGATTTATGACTTGGAAAAATACTGTGTCTCTTAGAATGAGGTTGTTGGGTTCTTTGAGAATGTTGAAATTGACTCCATTGCGTTTTATTGTCATGGTTTTTGTTTTCCAACATACGCTGGGGTTCACTCGCGTGAACCAGTCCATGCCTGCTACAATGTTGTAGTTTATGTTGTTCATGACAAGTCCTTTGATGGATTTTTGTATGCCTTGGAGGTCAATTCTGAAGGGAGATGTTTTGCCTTCAAGTAGGATTTTTGACTTGTCTGCCATTCTGGCGTATTTAAAGTTGGATTTGACAACTGGTATTTTGTACTTGGTTACAAAAGGTTTGCTAACCATAGTGTGTTGTGCACCAGAGTCAAATAGAATTTTATGTGTATGAGATTTGTAAGTGCATGGATAGACAAGAAGTTGTGAGTGATCTTTAATTTTTACATTCATAAAAATGGAGGATTGCGGGACACATGGGATGCGAGCAGCAAAGTTTGTGCCTTGGTACAATTTCTTATCAAGTTGGGGGGGGAGACAGGGGCACTTAAGCTTGTTCCCCCTCCTCTTTTCCCTGTTCCTCTGTTTCAAGGCCTTTGAGGTCAGAGAATGTGGGGTCAGATTTGTAGCGGATTTCTACTTTGGCATTGTTAACTTCAGCAGTGTCCTCTTTCTTGGGACAGGAGCGGTTTGCGCTTTGGCTACAATTGCCATTGTTATGATTGGAGTTGCCGTTGTTGTGATTGGTATTTTGGCATTTATTGCCATTGGCGTTTTCTCTGCCATTGCCTTTTGAGGAGCAGTTGCTGTTGTGTGCAGCATATTCTATGTTGGCGCGTTTTTCAGCGTGCTTGGCTTCAGCAATGAGCGCGGGCATGGAGGTATTAGCCTCTGGGCGGATGAGGGCAGCAACAAAGGGTTTCATTCTATTGATGAATGATGCTCTAGTGTGTACGTTGTCAGCTTGTGCTGGGTTTTGAATTTTATGGTGTATTTCTTCAAATTGATTGGTGTAAGCTGCAATAGTGGTTGTCTGAGGAAGATTTCTGAGCTGTATTGCAATGTCTTGGAGAAATTCAGTGACGCGGAAATTGTGGGTGATGTTGGCTTTGAACTCTTCCCAGTTGTCAAGCTGGTTATTGGTTTGTGAGCCCACCCAGGTGACAAACCAGTTAGCTGCAGCCTTGTATAGGCGCTTGCTGGCTTCCTGGACCCATTTTTCATGGGGGATGCGGCTGGTGCAGAGTTTAGCAGCTGTGCGGTCTAGCCAGTTGATGATGTTTTCTTTGTTTTTACCAAAGAACTTGTCAATACCAATGTACTTGGTGTTGGTAACTTCACCTGTGATAGGTGGTTGTGCGTTTGTTTGTGGTTGGAGAGAGCAACTGTATTGAATTATATTGGTGCATGCTTTGGGCATGACCAGACCTTCAAATATAGTGCATCCACTAGGTATATCCTCATCAATGTCGTGGGTGCAGAAGTACGTTTTCCAGGTATCCTGGGATGTGGCCTGGTTGAGTACGTGAGTGAAGGTGGGTGGATTTTGGTCAGTCATTTTCTCTTTCATCAGTGTGGTCAAAAACTGTAGTGCTACCAGTGATAAGGAGCGCCTTTTGGGAAAGCTTCAAATATAAAAGTAGGCAGAGAAGAAGTATATTTTATTGGATAATACTTTAGACTTATATAGATTTAGCTGTGGTGGGGATATTAGTTGGACCAAACCCAGGGGCTGATCATGTGCTGGATGGGTTTGAGTTGTTGGATACCTGGACAGTCATGTGATATTGGTTTGTTGCCATTTCTGGTATGTCAGATGGTATATTGGAAAGGCACCAAATTGGGCAATGACTGGATGTTAGGTGTGATGGCAATAGCCGGAATACTTGTACATCCAGACCCTCAACAATATAAAATTCTATTTTATTATTAGCCTTTTTCAAAATTAACTGTAATTAAGCATCCATAATAATAATACATAAACACACATTGTTACAACAGCAGGCCCAAATTTAAGTTACAATGACAAGTAAAAATAAAGTTTATGTTTATATAATAATTTAAAAGGTCTAATTTAATAAGATTGCTACTGGCAATGTCACAGCCCATACCAGAGTCTGGCTGGACTCCCACCGGGGAGGCAGGCTGTGTCACAGTAGGTTCCATCATGCCAGGAATTATCCGCCCAAGCAAGAAGGCTCAAAAAGCCAACAACCTTTATCTAAATTGACCAAGTTAACAGATTTAAATCAAACGGTTGATAAGAAATGGGTTATGGCTGCTCCAGTTTGTCAGCTGAAACCGGTTCCTCCTTGCAAATTGACGTCGATAAATTGGCGTAATTTAAGGGTCACCCAATATAAGCTTGTCAATCAGCATGGTTGGCAGAAACTGATCACACAAGGGCTCTTTGCAACCTGGACTAGATACTTACTTGACAATGTGGAAGGAATAGGAGGTCAAGACTCAGGTGGTATTGCTTAGTCAATTTTTCTGATATATATTGAATAATTTTACTGTTTCAACTCTAAGAATTGAGTCCTCCCAAAATTTTACTCAATAAAAATCATTTATCCCCAGTTCTAATTTACTTTTCAAAATACATCCTGTGGTTGGGTTGTTACAATATATTCTGTACAATCTAATCCTCAACCTAATCATTTCTGGAAGATGGGTTCCTGCATTTGGAACTTTGTTGTTGGTGCTGCCCAATGTTAATTTTTTGCCAATCAATTTTGGAGTCCCCCCATTCTGGAAAATGAAAATTGTGTTGCCTCCCAATGTCCAGAATTTTATTCTGAAGATTTGTTGATGTTGTCTCAGGCCATTTATCTTGGGCTACTTTGGTTAGGATTAATTGTTTTGCTTAATCCTATTATTACAATTGGAAATTTTACCAAAAGATATTTGAAGCCACATTGGTGGTTAATCATTAATTCTATGTGGATTTGGGTGGTAATCCCCCATCACTTAGAAACAGCTTCATACTATTCTGTGATTTCTGTCACATTACTCAACTCTTCTACATCTGAGTTTTTGGAAGCAGTTTGTCATGAATTCATGTTTCTTTTCTCCTGCTATGTTGAGATATCTGTGTTTACCATTTTTATTTGTATCTGTTCCTTTCTGAGCTTTCAGTTTAGGCTTTTCTTTAATTTGTGGTTTCCATCTCCAGTTGCAGTTGTTGAGACCGGATCTTCTGTTTCCTATTTTTGTTGTGTCATGTCATTCTGGTGTCCAGATTATTTTCCTGCTCCACCCACTGATGAGATTTTGTGTGAAGTTTTTTTCAGCATTATCATTCTATTCTGTTTCAAGCCTTAGTCACAAATCCCAAGTTTACCATGTGATGACAAAGGTTTCTGAGGATGCTTGTGAATGGTTATTGTCCGCGGTAGAGCGCAATCCACGTGTTTTAACTGAAATTGCATCTCTATACCCTTTGTTAAAAAAATTGTGTGTATCTATTGAGAAGCTCAAAGTATATCATAAACTGTACACCTTCCATCAGGGTACTACTCCGCTTTTGATATTCCTTCCTCAGTTTCTTGCCTACTGCCGTACAATTAATGTTCCTGAGGTGAATAAACTCTCAGTGTTGTGGTTAGCAGTTGACCAGACTGCCCAGGATTTGGCGGTTTGGGATTCTCTGTTAACCACAACTGAGGCCCTGGTAAGACAAATTCTTTCCCTGGTCTCAAATCTGTTCACTTCCAAGCAAGGTACGTTGGTAATTGAGGATAAACCTGTTGTGCACTCCTGGTTTTCTGGTCCTTGCTCTGCGGTTATTCCTTCCAACCAAAGCCAGGATTGTTCTCCCCTTAGCCCATCTCAGTTGCAATTGGCGGTGGTGAACAAACCCGCCAATGTAAAGGAGGCCCCAGTAGTGTCTGTTCCTGATAGTCCCTTGGTGATGCTTCAGCACGTCATACCTGTAAAGCCTTCCATGATTAGGTCCAAAGAGTTGCCCCTCGTTCCCATTGATTGTGATCACCTTGTTCTTCCAGCTGCTGTCCAGGAAATGATTCAGCGTTACTTCCAAGAGCATCCTGCCTCTTTAGCTGCCGTCTGTACCACCAAAGATAATCAGGATCCTGCCAAGATTGCCATCTTTGCTATAAGTAAATCTGCTTCTGGATATTTCTTGTTTTACTGTAGCATTGATAACAGCTGGACTATCTATCAGCCAGCCATTTTGTTGGATACAGGTGCTTCCAAGAACTTCATGAGTGTGGAGACTGCCAACTTGTTACAACTCAAGGACCACCCTGGAATGCTTGTTAGGGGTGGAAACTGTCAAATGTTTCCCTCTTTCCAGCTGAAGAAGTCGGTAACCTTTGTAGTTTTGGGTCAGTCTTTTACCATGAGGCTCTCTGTTTGCTCCTCCCTGATGTATCCTATCATTTTGGGTGTGGGTTGGTGGAGAGATCATAATGTATCCACTTTACTAAAAGAAAATGCATTACAGGTGAAACACTCTTCAGGTATATCTATTTGTATTCCGCTGTTAGGCATGTCCAAAATGGAGCAATCCTCTCAGACTATTCAATTGGTTCCTGTCCCCGCAAGTTTGGATTTACTGGCATGTTTACAACCCTGGTCTGCGGTGTTTGACACTATCAGAGCGAGGTTCTTCCCAAACACACTCATTTTGACTTTGACTTTAAAGTTACTGTTAATCTAATTAGAATTGCGTCCCCTATTTACCCTTTAACCTTGAAGGAAGACACATGTTTGGAAGAATGGACTTGTGACATGCTAGCAAAGTGCTATATTTTTAAAAAGGCTTCATTAATTTGCTCCCTGTTGTTGTTTTTTCAAAAGGCTGATGGGTCTCTTTGTCCTTGTGTTGACTATGGGAACTTGAATAACATCACAATCCCTGATCCCTACCCTTTATCTCTTGAAGCACAGATCTCTAGGTGTGTTGAGAAGGCTGAGGTATTCTTGAAACTTGATCTGTTGAATGCTTTCAATCAAATCAGGATTTAAGAAGGAATGGAATGGCTAACAGCATTCTTGATACCAAGAAGGGTATCTTTCAGTTCTGGGTAATGCTGTTTGGATTGAAGATGCTCTGGCTTGCTTTCAGCAACTAATTGATTCCGTCTTGGGGGATCTCCTGGGTGTATGTGCCATTACTTATATGGATGATATCTTGGTGTTCTTTCCAGATGAGGAGTCACATAAGACCCACCTGTTGGCAGTTGTAGAGCGCATTCTCCAGGAAAACTTGATCATTAAAAAGAGTAAGTG
Source organism: Entomophthora muscae (assembly GCA_014839935.2). Classification (NCBI taxonomy): domain Eukaryota; kingdom Fungi; phylum Entomophthoromycota; class Entomophthoromycetes; order Entomophthorales; family Entomophthoraceae; genus Entomophthora; species Entomophthora muscae. The sequence goes on along the minus strand of QTSX02002451.1, from coordinate 21,519 downwards.
TGAATTCTTTAAACGTAAGATTACCTTTTTGGGTAATATTATCTTTGAGGATGGCCACACCATTGCCCCTGAAAAAGAAGCTGCTGTTTGAGAGTATGCTAAGCCTGTGACAGTATCCCAACTCCGTGGTTTCTTGGGCACCTGCACATTCTTAAAGAAATTCACCCCTCACTTGTCTGAAGTGGCTGCCCCTTTGTATTTGGCTAGTGGGAAGACAACTTTGGTCTGGACGCCTGAGTGTGCAAGTGCGTTCTCAGCTGTCAAGGATCTTTTGTTGCTGTCACCTGTGTTAAGACATGTGGATCCTGAGCTTTCTTTTGTTGTTTCCACAGATGCATCTAAATATGCTGTGGCTGTTGTGTTGTTGCAGACTTCTGGCAATGGGATTGAGAGACCAGTAGGGTATTTCTCCCAAAAGAAGGAGGCTTGTGAACGCAACTACATGATCTATGAAAAGGAATTGTTGGCTGTTGTGGAATTGTTAAAGTATTGGCATCATCATTGCATGTTGGCATGTCATCCATTTGTAGTAAGAACTGACCAAAAAGCTCTTCTGTATTATTGACAGCCCAGGGTGTTGTCAGGTTGTCAATCCAGATGGCATGGTGACCTGACAAGATACAAGTTCCGCTACAAGTTTATTAAGGGATCTGAAAATCACTTGGTCAATGCACTAAGCAGGAATTCTTCCCATCTCCCAGATGCTAGTATGGACACCAAGTTCAACACACATACTTTGATTCCAGATGAGGCTATGGTGCCTTTTGTGTTACCTCTACTTGCTACGCTAGCCACCATATCCTTAACTGAGGGCGCAGACCTGGACTTATATTCCAAAGTTAAGTTTCTGTAACCTTTATCCAAAGGCTAAGATAGACTATTGGAGCTAGCATGTGCAAAACCAGTGGGTCAGCCTCAGGATTATAATAAGATAGGTCCTGTCCTATATCACCAAGGCCGCTTGTGGATCCCAGAAGGAACTATTAGGGACAAAATCATGGAGGCTAATCACACCTGTTCAACGGCAGGTCACCCAGGGAAAAACAAAACTGTGGAACTAATCCGCTGCCAGTTTTTCTGGAAAGGTTTGACAGTGCAGGTGGCAGCTTTTGTTTGTGATTGTCTTGTATGTGTTTGATCTAAGGCAAGCCAGAACAAGACTACAGGTTTACTAGTTCCACTGCAGCCTGCTGCAGGACCCTGGATGTCTGTGTTGGTGGATTTCATTGGAGAACTGCCCAATTCCAATGGGTATAATGCAATCATGGTGGTGGTAGATTGTTTCACAAAAATGGTACACTTTGTACCTTGCTCAACCACAATTACTTCAGTGGAAACAGCTAGGTTGTTTGTGAATAGGATCTTCTCCCTACATGGCATCCTGATGAAGATTGTGAGCAATTGTGGACCCCAATTTATTGCTCAGTTTTGGGAAGCTTTTACTGGAATTCATGGTATCAAATTGTGTTGTTTCACAGCTTTCCACCCCCAATTCAATGGACAAACAGAGAGGGTAAACCAAAGTTTGGAGGTCTACCTACGTTGCTACACTAATGCGAGACAAGATGACTGTTGTGATAACCTACCCATGGCAGAGTTCACATATAATAATGCTCCACACACGTCAACTCAAGTATTGCCTTTTTATGCCAATGTGGGTTACAATCCTTCTTTCAACATGGGTCCTTGTTTGGTTAGCAACGTGGAAGCTGCAACTAATCAAGCCGCTGCATTGAAGGGGGTCCATCAGGAGCTCCAAGTTACTCTTGCCGCTGCTGTGACAACTTACAAGGAATACACAGATTGCAAGCGCCAGGAGGGTCCAACTTACAGGCCAGGTGATCTAGTCATGGTTGATGCTTGCAATATGAAACTTAAGGTTCCCTGTCGTAAATTAGGTCCCAAGCAGGTTGGTCTCTTCAAGGTAGAACGTCAAATTGGTCCCTCCACCTATCAGCTGGATTTACCTCCTGCTTTCAAGATTTTCTGCACCTTTCACAAATGTCTTCTTACTCCCTTTAAAGGTACAGAGACTCCTTATTCCAAGCCCATTCTTGTGGAAGGAGAACCTGAGTATGAGTTAAATTGTATTCTGTCTTCCCGCAAGAATTGTTGACGCTTGGAATATTTGGTGTCTTGAAAGGGTTATCCTGATTCTGAAAACTCCTGGGTTCCCAACTACAATTGTTCCAATTCCCCAAATCTGATTCACAAGTTCTATAAGCGCAATCCCGCTGCTTTTGGCCACCCTGAACTTACCTTAGCCACGTTGAAACTCCCACCTGCCCACAAGAACTTCTTCTTATCTCATATCCCAGATGGTGGTATTGTGCCCAGGGCTAAAGTAAAGGGTAATGTCACGGTAGGTTACATCATGCTGGGAATTATTTGGCCAAGTAGGAAAGCTCAGAAAGCTGGGAAACCTTTATCTAAATTGACCAAGTTAACGGATTTAAATCAAACAGTTGATTGGAAATGGGTTACAGCTGCTCCATTCTTTCAACTGAAACCAGTTCCTCCTTGCAAATTGACGTTGATAAATTGGCGTAATTTAAGGGTCACCCAATATGAGCTTGTCAATCAGCATGGTCATCAGAAACTGGTCACACAAGGATTCTTTGCAACCTGGACTAGATACTTACTTGACAATGTGGAAGGAATAGGAATTCAAGACTCAGGTGGTATTACTTAGTCAATTTTTCTGGTATATATTGAATAATTTTACTGTTTCAACTCTAAGAATTGAGTCCTCCCAAAATTTTACTCAATAAAAATCATTTATCCCCAACTCTAATTTACTTTTCAAAATGCATCCTGTGGTTGGGTTGTTACAATATATTCTGTACAATCTAATCCTCAACCTAATCATTTCTGGAAGATGGGTTCCTGCATTTGGAACTTTGTTGTTGGTGCTGCCCAATGTTACTTTTTTGCCAATCAATTTTGGAGTCCCCCCATTCTGGAAAATGAAAATTGTGTTGCCTCCCAATGTCCAGAATTTTATTCTGAAGATTTGTTGATGTTGCCTCAGGCCATTTATCTTGGGCTACTTTGGTTAGGATTAATTGTTCTGCTTAATCCTGATAGTACAATTGGAAGTTTTACCAAAAGATATTTGAAGCCACATTGGTGGTTAATCATTAATTCTATGTGGATTTGGGTGGTAATTCCCCATCACTTAGAAACGGCTTCATACTATCCCACAATTTCTGTCACAGCTATTGGTGGCCCAACATTCTAGATAATATCAGAGAGGTACTGGAACAATGCAAAGTCTGTGAGGAGTACACCCACACCAAAGCACTGCCCAAGTCAGTAATACCCGTATCCATCACACAACCCTTCAAGGTATGGTTGTTGGATATTGTGGAACCAATGCCTGGCAAAAACAAGGGCAAGAATTACGTCATCACAGCTATTGACTATGCAACCTGATGGCCTGTGGCTCAAGCCACCAAAGAGCATAAAGGCAACAATGTGAGACGCTTCATTGAAAATGAAATCATAGCCAAGTTTGGGAAGCCTGACTTCTTAATCACAGATGAAGGCACCAAACTTAAGGCCATTTACACCAACATTTGCCTTGCCAAAAATGGGATAAAACACATCACAACCAGCCCATATCACCCTCAAGCAAATGGACAAGTAGAACAACTAAACAGCACACTCATATAAGCCCTCAGTAAGTTATCTGCTAATAATCCAAAGGCCTGGATTTACATGCTCTCAGAAGTGCTCATGGTCTGTAGAACACAAGTTAACCACAATACAGGCAAAAGCCCCTATGAACTTGTCTATGGACAAAAGCCTGCTCTCGTCAGTACAGCTGCAGGACCACAATTACCTCTGCCCAAAAAGGTGCCAGACGACAGTGACTCCAACGTATTAAGAGCCAGAAAAGACCAAGATGAGATGGAACACCCAAGGGTCAAAAGGGAAGTAATCCTATTGCAACAAGAGAAATTCCAAGTCATGGACAAAATCTGGGTTGTCAATCACGACCAACAAAAATTGGACCCAGGATTGTGTGGACCAGGCATTGTCATGAAAGTCAAGCCCAATAACACCTATCTCATCAAAGAAATTGGAGCTTGGACTGAAACGTATGCACCACAACCACCTCTGCCTGTGCAAAGCAAGAACAGCCCAACAAAACTCCAGAATCCCTGTTCCCAACACCAAACTGGATCAATACCAAGCACATATCCCCGACACTCTCAAGAAAATCCCCAAGGCTCCGCCTTCCAGCACCCCAGGGGAAGATGTCGCAACATCTTTGATTACTCCCTCTCGGGGAATTAACGCCCTGAGCAGATCACCAAATGGTTCACTGGCCAACCAGTAAACAGGTGGCACCATTATCAGTCAAGCCATCTATGACGGGGATCAACTAATCCAGATCCTAAATGGAACATAACTTGAATAATCCTTGTGATCCAAGAGGATCACTAATCAGATAAACCCCATGACTCTCATATTGTACATGGACGGCATGTGGCTTGTCATGATACTATATATTTGCCTATATTCATATTCAATAAAGTACCATTCTATTCTTAAATATTCCCCTTTTTTCTGTTTATTATACTTCCTAGAAGTATAAACTCAATATATATAATTTCTTTTAAAAAATTATCTACTCAAACCATCTATATTCAACAAATAAATACATAATAAAAATGTTCTGTGTATTCATTCATCCTTAATGCTTTGTTAAAATTTTATAAACATGACGGTATATAATCAGAATCATATAAAAAATGTGAAAAAACTAACCTAAATAAAATCATAATAATAAATATATATATATCTTGTGTTTAATTCTTCCATTCATTCAATTGGCTTTGCTTTGTTCATTTTTATTATACCTGGCGCAATACGCAAAATCACAGAAACAAAGTCAAAATAAATTAAACTAAACAAAAACAAACATTAAAAAGTTAAATGCAAAAAAATATTGGGAACAGCAATGTGAGAGAGGGGGGCTAAACTAACTAAGTTTGGCTCCCATCCCGGTGAAACAAACCACCAGGATGCCATCCAGTGAAGAACTGGGATGGCTGCTCAGAGAGGGGACCACAGGGAGGACACCGGGGACAACTGAGGGAAGTAGGCGTTCAATCCTATCAATATCAGGCCAGTGAGAAACTAAGGGGTGTGGGTGGGAGCGGGAGAGGACACCTTGGAGGGACCAAGGGGTACTGAGGGACTCAGAACCACGCTGGGGAGGGAGCGCATTGGAGGCACGGCTTTTTCTGAGACGGGTGATGCATGATCCACTGTGCTCAAATCCAAGTCATCACACGTCAGGCTCTTGACCACAGCCTCTCCTGAAAAGAGAAGGCCACTGGGGAGATCCCAAAAAGTAGAGGGATCTCTACCTACAAGTCTGGCAGACAAAGAGATTTTCCCCCACAAATTGGGGGAGGTGGACCACAGAAGAAGTAAGAATGGAGCCAGGGAGAAAACCACAAACTTGAGTGCTGGGAGTATCATAGGAATATTCCTTGCAAAATTTGGGGCAGGTTGGTATAAATTCCTGGCAAAAATCAGGTGAAAAGGGTGGTGGCAGGGTAGGCTTAACAGAATATTGACAAACTGTAGCAGGACTGGTCTAGAAGGCTTTACAGTAATTGTGGTGGCCTTGGGGAGAACAGCAAGCAAGAGCGGGTTTGAAAACAAGGATTTTAAAGGAAATTTCAAAATAACAGTAGTAATTATAAAGAAAATCAATTTAAAAATTAGAGTTTGAACTCTACTTTTGAAAGCAAAAGTAAAAAAGACAACAACTAGGATAAACAACCCTAGTATAGGCGGCCAGAAGGGAAAATGGGTTCAAAACCGGCTATTGAAAGGTAAGTTTAAAACCTAAACTAACACTGTAATCACTAGGCTGCTAGAACACCAACTGGGTTTCCTGACAGCAGTAAAAACTTGAAATTTAAGTTTTTGCAAGAGCACCAAACTTTATTATATTTGGAAAATAGACAAGCAGGGGACTTTCAGTCCCCTTGCTTGATTAAAAAGAATGGCTTGCAAACAAAACTGATCACATGACAGTGGGCTCTGAATCCAATTGGCTGGAAACAAAACTTTGCTGGGCAGGAGCAGGAAGACTGGAGGGTTTCATTCTAATTTTCGCGGCCAGATCTGATTGGCTAGAGGAAGTTCTGGTCATTTGGAATTCACTCATGCAGTTTAGTGTCAATGTGGCGGCCTCTGAGTGGCTAGCTCTAATGGTTTTCAGAAGTGGACGACACCACGCTAATAGGTAGTCTAAATTAACCAGTGTTTCTTCCCAGGAGGGAACCACCAAAGGCAAAGGGTCCGCAGGGTAGGCTAACACAAACCTCTCATCAACCATGTGAGCTAAATTATTTAAAGAATGAAGGGGTTTGGCAGGCGTTTTTGGGCCTTTCTTGGTACAACAAGGGAAGATTGCGCAATCCAAAGCCAGAGGTGGCAGTAAATTTACAAGCAAAGCCTTTAATTGATTGGCTGTTGGGAAAGGCACACAGGGAGAAACAAATCTGTGTGACCATTGAATTTGGTCGCTGTTTCAGCTGGGGGGTATGGACACCAACTGCAGCAAATACAATAAATCATTGGACCCAGGCGGCGCCCCTTTCTCGACAAATCTCTTGAGCCACCCAAAGACCTCCTCAATTGGGTTGAGGAATGGGGAATAGGAGGGGAGGAAGAGAAGACACAAAGTGAACATGGCCAATTGTTAAGAGGCAATTTCAACACCAGGCTCAATCATTGGGAACTCATTGAGAATATCTGCCACCTTGTGGAGTCCGACATTGTTTAGCACAATGATATTAGTGAAGCCCAAACTGGTTACTCAGAGGTGCTCCCAAACCAATCAGAGAAATTTCAGAAAAGTCTCAGTATTGTGGAGACCCTTGATAATTTGATAGAGCTCAATGTTGAGGAGACCAAGAAAGGCTACCATTGAGTAGGTAACAGACTGGACAGCTGCACACCAGGACATGCCGTTCTTTTCACCTATGGGGACATACCCATACTTGTTGCGCATCAACAATGCAAAGGAGGACTTGTCAATGTAGTAGAACTTGACTGTGCCCTTTTCCTTGAGAGCAGTAACTGTCTCAGAGTATTTCTGGCAGTAGACAACATTGTCTGGGCTATTCCAATTGTAAAGAGATACACCAAGTTTCTTTCAGGAAAAATTTAATTTTTTCACCGCGTGATAGCAAGTGGAAACCAAAGCTTGGATTCCAAAAATGAACTCAACCATTAACTGAATATTTTCTAGTTCAATATGAAAGCTCCAGCTGATCCACTGTCACATGACCCACAGGTGTTCCTTAACTAATAGGACTGGTTTGAACTTGGATTCCTCCAAAAGGAGAACAACACCTGTTTTCAGGTAGGTTTTACAGAGCTTATGGGCAGATTTTTCCAAGATCCTGACAATTGCTGAAGCCTTCTTGTAGTCAGTTGTCTCCTCCATGAGTCTCATGAAGGTCTTCTGGGTAAAATTGGGGAGTTGTGGTACTTGGGCTTTTTGGCAGTAGGGATTGACTCATTGGGCTTGGCTACAACACAGGGCATAGGCACCTGACTATATAATGCAGCAACTTTTTTGAGCACCTTCTTCCCACCAGTGGTTTGAAAGTACTCAGGCTCCTCAACATCTTCTTGGTTGCTGTCACTCATGTAGGGCTCGTAGCTAGTGTCAATGGCAGGCTTAACCTTCTCCATTATATTAGCCAGAACACCATTGTGGTGGTATACAGGGTTGTATACAAAGAACACCCTCTCAATGGTGGCATCATTTACCATTTTGCTGGTGATGACCTTGGTGTATTTTTGGGTGAGCTTTTGGACCCTGGAATTGATGCTCTGTGACCTTTTACCTTGAGCTACTTGAGCAGGTTATGTAAGTGCAACCTCACTATAGAACTCTCTTCCACTGTCTTCTTTCTGAGTAGGCACTTGCGTTGCACAAAGTCAATTTTTTGACCCAAGAGGGTGTCTACGTCTGTGGTGTACTCCTTTGGCTTCTTGGCTCTGTTGTTGTGAAGCTTTCATCTTGGTATAAAATTAAAAATCAGTTTATCTATATAATTTATTTATTATAATTTTTATCACTCCATATATAGTAGCATAAAACCTTGTAGTCACTACTGTTTATTTCAAATTAGATTTTTAGATTTCTATATTAATTATTTTTGGTCGTAAATGTGCGCTGTTAATCATGAGTTTGGATAAATTTGATTTTTTTATTGATTCCAATCCCAAAACAGATACTCAGAATATTTATTTCCTTTTTTTATTATAGATTTCATTCTTAATTAGGATGATCTGGTAACAGTATTATTGATTCATTCATGTGTTTTGATATTTGATATTTACATTGTCTGTTTCAGTTGCTATTAAGGCTTGTTGTTGGATCAAGTTTGTAACTTTTGTGACTGAGTTTCATGTGTTCACCAAAAACATAGTAAACATAGTAGATGTGTTCTGTGACTGAAACTCATATGTTCTAGTGTTTGGTACACTTGTTGTTGAATCATTATACATTTGTCCCCAGTTTGAGTAGCTTGTTGTATGACTGGACATTTTTGCCAAATAGCGCTCATTTTCTGTGAAATTATCTTCTATTTAGATCTATCAAGCTGAAATTTGTTTTGTGACTGAGTTCATGTGTTCTAAACTGAATAATATACATTTATCTCAACAGGGTTGAAAACTACTGTATTGCAACATGTGTCATTTTATTATGATCAAGGTGCTTGACCTAGGTCTAGGGGTGGGGAGACCATAGCTTTTTAAAATCGAAATACAATACTTCAGGTAAAAAAGTATATATATAAATGATGTGACCTCCTCAACCCCACTTATGACTATTTGAAAAAAAATCCAAATCGATCTGGAGCATATTTAACTTTTGGTATTATTCTAAGTGACGTTATGTCTCTTTATATAGTAAAATTTTTATTGGTATATATAAGAATTCAGCATGGGGCTTTCTGTTTTGATCAATAGGATTAAAGGACATATTATTCCTAGTTATAATGGTAAAATTGTGGAGCTGGTAATGTTAGGGTCATTTAATTGTGAATCAGCTTCAATCTGAGCGGGCTGCTCAGTTGAAGGCGAGTTTGAATTTGGTGCCATATTTATTAAGTGACTTCCAATATAAATGATTGGTTCAATAAACGATAAGGGATGAGTTCTAGGTGCCGCTTCAAGAGTCATCATCCAATTTCCTCACCCAAGTGCCCGGCAACCTCTTGCCCAGTTAAAAGAAAGGTATAACTTACCATTTTGATAGATATAAAAGTAAGTTTTTTATTGTCTGAACCTACTTTTCGGTTGAAGCTTTCCTCTTTTGAACTGCTCTTTAACTCAATAAAGTGAATCGAGCTGACCTTTTATTTACTTTTCATTTCCCATCGAGTTTATTTTTAATAATTGTCTTAAGTTACTGTTTAGCTGAAAGTTTAACTATCACTTCTAAAATAATCGACCAGCTCTTTAGTCTACTGAAGCCGATTCTTTTTCAAACCTTCCAAGGCTATAAATTTTACGTAAAATGGATAAACGTCGAGAAGAGCTTAATGATAAGCGTACACGGCTTGAAACTCTGCGAAGACAAAGAAATGAAAGGAAGGGTGCCTTATTAGGCGGAACCACTTCTGCTGCTGCTTCGCCTGTGGTTGCCCCATTCGAGCCTACCTCTGGCGTTTCTAGATCTCAGTCAACTTCTATTCGTCGCTCAGTTGTACTTCCTGCTGGTATACCTTTGGGGAGCAATGAAGCCCCAGAATTGACCACGCCCCCCAAATCCAACCTTCCCGCAAAACTAGGCCCCGATTCTACTTTTCAGAGTCTTGACCTAGATTTTAAAGACTTGCTCGGCAATGATACTAAAGTCCCACTCAGCGCTCCAGTACCACCACCGGCAGCTGTATCTCGTCCCATTCCTAAACTGACGACAGTACAAGCATTGATATATGACATTCCTCCAAAGGAAAGAGTGGTTTATTGCAAAGAAGCACAAACTTCCTGCTCCATGGCTGACGGACCTCAGTATGATGAAGAGCAAGTCCAGAAAAAAATACAAGAGGCTCGTGAAAAGGATGAAGAGGAACGTCAGCGGCTTGCACAAGAGCTGGCGCTAGCAGAAGAAGCAGCCGAAGAAGCAGCCAAACAGCGGGCACAGGAAGAATCAGAAGCCACTCTTAAGGATCTTTCGGAAGAAGAAAGAGATACAATTCTCAAAGACGAAGCATTTGCTATTTTCTTAGAATCAGCTTCCAAAGTTGTAGAACGAGCCTTGAGTGAAAAATATGATTACTTGACTGACTATACCATTGGAGATGCTCCCAAGGGAGACGATCACAAAGATACTATAAAGCTTATTGCTACCTATTCTGTTGACAATCTGACACGGCATCGATCCGTAATGGATCTTGCTTGGTCACCAAAGTTCCCTGAACTGCTGCTTGCAGCCTACAACCGCAACGCTTTCTCAACCAATGACCCTGATGGCATAGTATGCGTATGGAATCTTCATCTTACTGAACGACCTGAGTTTGTGTTACATGCTTCCTCTGACGTGCTTACTGCCCGCTTTTCTGAATTCCATCCCCATTTAGTGCTGGGAGGCACTTACTCTGGTCAAGTTGTTATTTGGGATACTCGTGCCCCAACAAAGCTGCCTACACTTGCTTCCCCCCTCACCTCTGCTGGCCACACCCATCCCGTCTATAACCTGCATTTGGTTGGAACCCACCAGGCATTAAATGCCGTATCTGCTTCGACTGACGGGTTGATATGCACGTGGCAGCTAGACATGCTTGCTCAGCCTCAGGACTTGCTTGAGCTTGCTCATGTCAATCACCCTAAGACAGATGAAGTTGCTGTCACGCGTCTGGGATTCCTGGCCAACGAAACGGCCACCTTCTTGGTTGGTACCGAGGAGGGAAATATCTACCATGCTCATCGTTATGAGAGGGCCGGCAGGTAAGGCCGTTTCAATACAAGTCTAACAATAACAGCAAGGCAGGTATTCACCCCCATCATCACTACCGGGGCCACACCGGCCCAGTAACAGGCCTCTCGTGCCACCCCACTCAACCAAACGGGCTTTCCGACTTTTCTGATCTGTTCTTGACTTCATCCTTTGATTGGTCAGTCAAACTGTGGAGAGCAAAGGTGGGTCTCTCTTTTACTTGTCTAATTTAGAAGACCCCTGCACAGTCAGGTTCCTCTGCCCAGCCCCAAGCTATAAGCTGTATCCACTCCTTTGAACACAATGGGGACTATGTGTACGATGTAGCTTGGTCCCCTGTGCATCCCGCCATGTTTGGGGTCGTTGATGGCTGTGGCCATTTCGACCTTTGGAACTTAAATCTAGATACCGAGGTAAGTGATTTCTACCTTCACGCCTAACCTCCAGGCGCCCATCATCACCACGACTGTAGCAGGATGTGCTCTTAATAAGCTTACTTGGCACAGCAGTGGCTCTAAAGTGGCAATCGGGACTTCTGATGGGAAGCTGCTTGTATATGAACTTGGAGAGGTAACGCAAGTACTTGTGCTTATTTAATCTTTTCCAGATGGCGATCCCCTCTTCTGAAGACTGGGAAATCTTCCAGCGGACACTCAATGACCTTGAAGCTGCCAATGCGCAATCTGCTACTCCTACCTCCTCAGCCATGGCGACTTCTTCAGGCATTCTAGGCTATTCAGGCTTGGGTTCATATGGCACTTCTGTCCTTCGCTCCTCATCCTAGTCCGCTTTAAACATTGTATATTCCTAATGTAAATTTCCTGAGTAGAAAATAGTCTTTCAACCGCGGAAACTCCCAATCAACCAACTTTAATTGCATTTGCGTTAACATGTTTTTATTTGTCATTTCACATCAATTCATTGGGAACTAACCTCCCTATTCTGGCTAGTTTCCAAAATCACTTGTGTACATTTCAGAATAGATATCCATCCAGTATCTACTGTTCTATTGACCTAGTCTTTGTCCGCCCAAGGTAGGGCCCCATGGCTTTAACCGCACCGATAATTAAAGCAAGGCTTTATCTGCATTTATTTTTGATGCGATAGAAACCATGGTGCCCTAGTCCAAGGAGAGGTTGTAAGCAAGATCCATACTTGTAGTCTCACCAGCTGTGCTATTTGCCTTTAATTACTTGCTACATACGAAATAAAAATACAATGCCAGCCAACGTTTGATGTCGAAGCGAATTACATGTTAGACTTGGTAACCTAGATAACATTGCTTGTCTGGTATTTCATCTGGTCTTACAGTACTCTTCACAGCTGGTGAGATAAAAGAAAACAGTTCAGTCACAAAAAACTCCAACTTTTTCTGATAGAAATAGAAGCCAATTCCACCGAAAATGGTCACTAATTGGTAAGATTGTCCAGCCACAACGAGCCATGTAAACTGGGAACAAATAAATGAAGATTCAACAACAAATGTACCAAGCACTAAAACAGATGGGGTTCAGCCACCGAACAAAGTTACTATGTTTACTATAATCTTTAAGAACCCATTGAACTCAGTCACAAAGGTTAAAAACTTGCTCCAACAACAAACCTTCATACAGTAGTTTTAAAGCTATAGCAACAAGCAAGAATACTTCAGGTTTAAACAAAATGAACTCAGATTTAAGCAAATTCCAACTAGCAGTGAAAAGTATACACTCTGTTAACAGGGATTTTGGGTGTTGTCAAGATTTTGTGGTCTTGAGGAATTGTTTTTATTAATGGACATTGAAATGGGGATGTTGATAGGGGACTGTATGGCGACAGTCTGTAGCTACCAATCGGGTCTTAGAGTACAGCTACGGCTTGGCAGAGTCTTATCTGGCCGTAGGAGAAAATACATGGGGTCTGCAAGTAAGCAGTGGTGCACTCTACTTGGATTCTTCTGACTACTAGGTGTCAGCTAGTAGTGATACAACAATAGAGATCTTCAATCTCTATCTTCAAGGATGAATATATTCTGCTCAATCTCTAATCAGGAGAGCACCTTATATAGGGTGGATAAGCCCTCTTGCCAGATTGTAATCTGACGCTTCCAACTCTTACTAGTCAGTATATCTGTTCCCCAGACTGCTAGTTTCAGCCCCCAGAGTTAGGCAGCCATGTCGGTCTGGCATGGGACTTCAATAAATTACTGGGACTCAGCTTATCTTATCAACATAATGGCGGCATCTTGTTGGCATTTTATGCATATGAAAGTTTAGTTACCCTGTAGACTGGGTTTTTGTATCATACAGTATTCTTCTGAACAATCTTCTCTATTAGTCATAGATTTTGATGTATCTTCAAGCGTGAATGTTTGGCAGTAGCCATCTTGCATTATTTTTCAGGAATACTATGTCTTATTGGCTGAGGAGTGTTCTGTGATTATAGTCATGGATCATCAAGACTGTTTACTCAGGTTTGACCTAATGAGGGGACCATTATTGGATCAGGATCAATCTTTGGAGTAATATTAAGAGCACTGATTACCCAAGGCCAGGAACAAGATCAGCTTATACTTCTTTGGTGTTATCAGCTTTATGGTGATTGGTTGTCTTAGCCAATTAGCAGGGGAATAATGGTCAAGTCTACCATGTTATTCCAGAGTTCTGACAACAGAGAACCCCCAAGTTTATTCCAGGAGAATCTAAGACTCTTCACAGCGCAATAGCATGTGAAAATTGAGGCCTCAATCCCAAAATTTGACTCAATTATTGACTGAATATTTTCCAGTCCAAGATGGCAATTACACTCAATTCACTGTTGGATGGCCCACAAGTGTTCCTTAACCAATAGGACTGGTTTGTGCTTGGATCTCTCCAAAAGAAAAACATCAACTGTTTTTAGGTAGGTTTTACAGAGCCTGTGAGAAGATTTTTCCAAGATCCCAACAATAGCTGTGGCCTTCCTGTAGTCAGTTGTCTCTTCCATGAGTCTCATGACGGTCTCATGGACGGCATCAGAGTGTAAGGTCTCATAGTTTGGGGGAGAAGGTTGTAAACTAAAGCTTTTAAACCTGTTATATTTATGTTGGTCAAATACAAAAATGTAGGTAAAGTTTGTAGTAATAACTGGACTAAAGCTCCTAGAAGCTTATAGGAAGTAAAATAAGGGCTGAGATGGTTGATTAATCCTAAGAAAATAAAATAGAGTCCAATCTTAATGACGGATGATTTGGTCAAAAAGTCAATTCTAAGTCTGGGAATTGTTCTGCACTAGTTAGAGGATTAAAACTATCAATAATCAAATTGTGGGTATTACTATAGAAACTACCTAGCTGATGAAATAGAAAGTCAAAAGGAATCATAAGATCAAAGATAAAAACTTAAACTAAAATTTAGAAATGAACACAAGCCACAAAACCTAACAAGTACATTTTGAGGTGCAAGTCAAACAATCTCAACTTACTGTTAAGATTGGAAAACCAAGCCTTTTTATTTTACTTGGTAGTGAGGTGCAGAATTGAGGTGAATAAGTTTAACCAAGATTGGTTAATGGGATAGTGTAGAGAAACAAAAAACAGAAGCACATGTTTCTTGTGGTTTAAACTTAAAAAGTTAACACCAAAGTAAAGGAGATTAAGCAGGGGAACGGTAATTGCTTGGCAGGAAGTGAAAGCAAAAGCAAAAAGCAGAAGAGCGGGAAAAACCTGGTCCAAAGATGCTGGCATAAGCGGCAAGAGCAAAAAGGTATTCTGATTTTGGACTTGAATGTTTTTAACTAACGTTTTAGGTCTGCAGTTTGAAAATTGTCCAGGAAGAAACAAGGTAAGCTTAAAACTTAAACTAACTGTTAAAATAGAAGGAATATTGTTGGTCAAAAAAGAATAATAATGAGTGAATATTTCTGAAGACAAAATGAGCCAAAAAATATCCCAATTCTTTCAAAAATAATAATGGAGTCCAAAAGTAGAGTACTAGCAGCTAAAATAGAAGGGGGAATCCTGACAGTACCCCCTTAGCTGCTAGTCTGAAGATCCTGGTAGGCTTTGAGCAACTGTTGGCAGTGGTTGAGGTTCCCTTCAGGTTTCCATGTAGAGTCTTCAAGTTCATAGCCCTTCCATAGGATGAGATATTCTGTGCCAGATTGGAGGGTGCGATGGGATAGGATTTCCTGTACCTCATATTCTTCAGAGTCTTGGACTTGAAGAGGAGGAGGGGGGGCCTTTGATTGGTGGTTGGAAGGAGGTTGCTTTAGCTTCAAGAGGAGTGAGCAATGGAAAACATTGTGAATGTGGAAGTGCTCAGGAAGAGATAGTCTGAAAGCGATGGTTCCAATCTTCTCCACAACTTGGAAGGGTCCAATGTAGCGGGGACGGAATTTGAGAGAGGCGATGATAACCGGAAGATTCTTGGTTAAGAAGAGTACCAAATCAATAAGCTGGATCTTGTTGCCAGGAAATCTTTTCTTGTTGTAGTGCTTCTTGTATTCTAAGATGGCAGATTGGAGGTGGACAACAAGTTGGGTCTGGGTTTTCTTGATTTTGGTAGCAAGTTTGGCTGCAGACTGTGAGCGGAAGTGACTCTGCAAGTCAGGGAGGAAGGAAGGTGTGTAACCAAGGTTTGCTTGGAAAGAAGTCATGCCAATTGATCTGTGGTATGCTGAGTTATAGGAGTATTGGGCAATGGGAAGAAGATCAGATCAATTGTCTTGCTTCTCGTTAATGAAACAACTTAGATATTGTTCCAAGGTCTGATTTGTTCTTTCAGTTTTTCCATCAGTCTGCAGGTGATATGCAGTGCTATAGAGGGATTTTACCCCAAGGGAGACCATGAGATCTTGCCAGAATGCAGAGGTGAACTGGGGGCCACAGTCAGAGACTATGTCACAAGGAACTCCATGATGAGGGAAGATATTTTTGACAAATAGCTTGGCAGTTTGCTTGGCAGTGACTGTTGTGTGGCAAGGGCAGAAAGATGCTTCCTTTGAGAAGCAGTCAACCACTACTAAGATTGTGTTGTAGCCTGAAGAAAAGGGTAAATGGGTGATGTAGTCCATAGAGAGGCTTTGCCAAGGGCCTTCAGGTATTGGGAGGGGGCAGAGTAGGCCAGATGGCTTGGAAGTGCGGTTCTTGTTTATGAGACATACTAGACAGCTGGCAACGTATTCCTTGGTGGTCTTTGCCATCTGCGGCCACCAGTAGTGTGACTTTATGAGGGCTAGGGTTCTCTTATAACCCAAGTGTTCAGCAGGGAGAGAGTCATGTAATCTGATTGTGATTTGCAACTGCAAGGCTTTATCAGGTACCATAACCAAATTGCGGAAGAGAAGGAGGTTGTTCTCAAGTGTATACTCTGAGGGTAGCATTGCTTCAGATAATAGTTCCTGGATGATTTTGTTGGAAGCAGGGTCTTCAGGCTGGGCCTTCTGAATGGAATAGGTGTCTGAAAAGTTGAAAAGGGTTTCAGAGATCTGGTTGATGAAGACAGATGCAGGGAGAACTGCCTTGGTGTTGAGACGTTTGTATTCAGGGTCAGAGTCAGCAGTTGTAGGGTGTCAAGAGAGTAGGTCAGGGAGGACTTTGAGGGACCCTTTCTTGTAAGTGATGGTGAACAAGAAGTTGGTAAGTTCAATTACCCATTGGGCATGTTGTTGGGATATGTGGCGGGCTTGAGTGAAGAACAATAAGTTATTATGGTCTGTGAAGATGCTAACAGAGTCTGAGGTTCCCTCAAGGTAAGGGCGCCAATGTTTGAGAGACTTGATAATTGCAAGCAGTTCCTTGTCATTAAAAGGGTAGTTCTTCTCAGCAGGAATATGCTTCTGACTGTAGTAAGCTACAGGATGGAGCATACCATCCCCCCATGCTGAAGAAGGATAGCACCAATAGCATAGTTGCTGGTGTCGGTCTCCAGGAAGAAGGGTTTGCTGCTATCAGGCATGAGTAGGACTGGGGGAGTGGCAAACAGATGGTGGATCCAATCAAAGGAGTCCTGTGCTTCAGCAGACCATTTGAACTCAACTTTGGTGGAGGTCAGATTGGTGAGTGGAAGGACAATGCTACTGAAACCAGGGACAAACTTGCGGCAGTAATTTGCAAGGCCAAGAAACCCTCAGAGCTCCTTGTGGTTCTTTGGTACCGTCCAGGAGAGAATGGCATCCAGCTTGCTTGGAGCTATGGCAAACCCCTCCTTGGTTACAATATAACCGAGGAATTTGACGCTTGTCTGAAAAAAGCAATACTTAGAAAGCTTGCAGTAAAGGTGGTATTCCTGGAGCCTGGCCATGACTTTTCTTAGGTGATCAATGTGGTCAGAAGTGCTCTTTGAATATATTAAGATGTTGTCAAGATACATCACCACAAATTCATTCAGGAAGGGGAGAAGAACTTTGTTAATGAGAGCTTGAAACGTTGAAGGAGCATTACAGAGGCCAAAAGGCATAACCTTGTACTCATAAAGGCCAAAGAGAGTGTGAAAAGCGGTCTTCCATTTGTGTCCTTTGGCAACGCAGGTCTGGTTAAAAGCTTCTCAGAGATCAACCTTAGAAAAGATCTGACTGCCCAAGAGGCAGTCTGTGAGGGCTTTGGCAGATGGAATGGGGCAGCGGTCCTTGATTGTGAAAGTATTCAAAGCACAATAATCAATGCATGGTTGCTTAGAACCATCAGATTTGGCAACAAAAAGGATCAGAGAAGAGCAGGATAACGTAGAGCAAGTGATGAAACCCTTACTGAGCTTGTTGGTAATGTATTCCAAAAGCAACTTATTGTTGGCATTGGATAATGAAATGATTCTACCCCAAGGCAGGTTTGCTCCCTCAGTCAGGTTGATCTGGATGTTGTATGATCTGTGAGGAGGTAGATTGCGGCATTGCTTGTTGCTGAACACCTCTTCATAGTTGCTTATGCAAAGAGGAATGCCACTGTCAGCCAGAGCTGTCTCTGGGGAAGGTAGGATGGTGCAGGAGTTCAGCATCTTGAAGTTCAAAAAGCTAGTGGGAAGCTGCTGTTTTCCTAGAAGGTCTAAGGAGCAGGGAGTGTCATGTGTGTAGAAGTCAAACTTGCGCTTTTGACATCTGACAATGAGGCCAACTTCTTTGCACCAATTCATGTCAAGGTAAACAGAGAAGTTTAGTGACTTGGAGCTGACAAGCTGGGAGTGGAAGGCGGACTTCCCTAGGTGGAACAGAATGGGAGGCTTTATCTCAAAGGTGGTTACAGGCAGGTTGTTGGGACCACAGATGTTGATCTTTGGGCCAGGCAAGAGCTTTAGAGCTTTGGCCAGTCTGAAGTCAATGTAGTTTATGTCGGCACCCATATCCAGTAAGGCAAAGGTCTCAATACTGGAGAAGGGTCCATGGATCATTATTCAGATGAAGGGCAGAGAGGACTTCCCAGGGGTTTGGAGATTATTGACCTGGGTATGATTGGAGGGGCCTTTAGAATCTGAAGTTTTTTTTTATCCAGTGTAAGTTCTAGTCCCGGGTTAGGACAAGGAATTCTACAAGGGTCTGGGCAGTTTGCTACCAAGTGGTCACTCTGTCCACAATAAGAGCACAGCTTGTTCAGTTGTCTACGGAGGGCTTTGACGGCAGTTAAACAGTATCCACCACCCTCCTTTGGTTTGTAGGCTGAGGCTGATGAGGTGTTGGGTGGGCTTACAGCAGGAGAAGAGCATGGATTGTTTATTGGCTGTGGGGTAGGCTGGTTGATGGTTGGGACTGGTCAAGACAGGGGTGGCCTTGGTATGGTTTGAAACTTCTTTTCCCACTTGGAAACTGTATTAATGAGAGGTTCCAATTCTTCAGGGAGGTTGTGGTGGATAAGAAAAGCCTTGAGATTGGGGTTTAATTCAAGCATATAAAAATCACAAGCTTTGGAATGGGTAGCCTTTAATTGGGATTGGATCTCACGGAAACTCTTGTTGTACTCAGTCAAAGAACCGGTTCCTTGGGTGCAGTTAGAGAAGCACGTATTAGGGGTGTTGGCAGATTCTTCCTCAGTCCCTTCTTTGGCAGCGTGTGCAAGCAGTTCAGATACAAAACGGTTGTAGCTCTCAGGGATGAAAGGATCTTGAACAGATGACTCACAGAACCAACTGCGCATAGGACCCTTGAGCTGCTTTGCCAGGTAGATGACCTTTTGAGAGTCTGAGTTGAACTCCAAAGGATATGCTAGGAAGTGGGCTTGTGTGAAAGCTAATAAATTGAAAGTGCTATCTGAAGAATTAGATAATTGCTTAAACTTAGAAATGTTATTAAGTATAACAGTCTGACTATTTGAAGTGGAATTATGTTCTGTATTATCCTTATCAATGGAAGATTTATTCTTAAAAAATAAGAGTGAAATAAGGTATAAAAGAAAGGACAAAGCTAGGGTGAAAAACAAGGTGACTGCTAAAACAAACAAAAGTATTGTTGTGAAAGAGAAGTTTAATTCTGGCATATTGCCATTTGAAGTTGAGATAATGTAAGGTCTCATAGTTTGGGGGAGATGGTTGTAAACTAAAGCTTTTAAACCTGTTATATTTATGTTGGTCAAATACAAAAATGTAGGTAAAGTTTGTAGTAATAACTGGACTAAAGCTCCTAGAAGCTTATAGGAAGTAAAATAAGGGCTGAGATGGTTGATTAATCCTAAGAAAATAAAATAGAGTCCAATCTTAATGACGGATGATTTGGTCAAAAAGTCAATTCTAAGTCTGGGAATTGTTCTGCACTAGTTGGAGGATTAAAACTATCAATAATCAAATTTTGGGTATTACTATAGAAACTACCTAGCTGATGAAATAGAAAGTCAAAAGGAATCATAAGATCAAAGATAAAAACTTAAACTAAAATTTAGAAATGAACACAAGCCACAAAACCTAACAAGTACCTTTTGAGGTGCAAGTCAAACAATCTCAACTTACTGTTAAGATTGGAAAACCAAGCCTTTTTATTTTACTTGGTAGTGAGGTGCAGAATTGAGGTGAATAAGTTTAACCAATATTGGTTAATGGGATAGTGTAGAGAAACAAAAAACAGAAGCACATGTTTCTTGTGGTTTAAACTTAAAAAGTTAACACCAAAGTAAAGGAGATTAAGCAGGGGAACGGTAATTGCTTGGCAGGAAGTGAAAGCAAAAGCAAAAAGCAGAAGAGCGGGAAAAACCTGGTCCAAAGATGCTGGCATAAGCGGCAAGAGCAAAAAGGTATTCTGATTTTGGACTTGAATGTTTTTAACTAATGTTTTAGGTCTGTGGTTTGAAAATTGTTCAGGAAGAAACAAGGTAAGCTTAAAACTTAAACTAACTGTTAAAATAAAAGGAATATTGCCTGTCAAAAAAGGATAATAATGAGGGAATATTTCTGAAGACAAAATGAGCCAAAAAATAACCCAATTTTTTTCAAAAATAATAATGGAGTCCAAAAGTAGAGTACTAGCAGCTAAAATAGAAGGGAGAATCCTGACACAGAGATGGTGTGATACTTGGTCTTTTTGGCAGTAGGGATTGACCCATTGGGATTGAACACAACACAGGGCATAGATACCTGGCTGTAGAATGCAGTAACCTTCTTTGGCACCTTCTTCTCTTTAGTTGTTTAAAAATACTGGGGCAGCTTGTCCTTGTCTGCCCCTTTGGAATCACTCACATAAGGCTCATATGTGATGTCAAGGACTGGCTTAACCTTTTCCAGTATGCTGCAAGAACACCATTGCATTAGTATACAGGGTTGTACACCAAGGACACTCTCTCAGTGGTGACATCATTAACTGTTTTGGTGGTGACAACCTTAGTGTATTTTCTGGTCAGCTTCTGGACCCAGGGGTTGATGCTCCACCTCCTTGCAGCTTGTGCTCCTTGAACTGGCTGTGTCAGTGCAGTGTCACTATTGAACTCTCCTCTCTTGTCTTCTTCCTGAGTAGGTACTTGGGTTGCACTAACTCTGTTTTTTGACTTGCAGGGGCAACCCCAACTGCGACACACAACAGGTTCATTGTTACTCTGTTGCTGGGATGTGTCCATTTTGGTATAAAAAATAAAGAAAGTAAAATCAGTTTATCTATATAATTTATTTATTATAATTTTTATCACTCCATATATAGTAGCATGAAACCTTTTAGTTACTACCATTTATTTTGAATTAGATTTTTAGATTTCTATATTAATTATTTTTGGTTGTGAATGTGCATTGTTGATCATGAGTTTGGATAAATTTGATATTTTTGTTGCAACTGAGTTTCCAGACTTGCCTGCTAATGTATCTAACGTTATGGATTAATCTGATGGCAATGTTGAATGGTGGGTACATCATCCTAATTAGGAGTGCTATCAATTTGACCTGCTGATCCCCGCACAAGTTATTCCTTGGCTTCAAACCTTACATGGAACTTCCCACTGTGCCACCCCCCTTGTGGCCTTGTGGCTTTCCCCATATAGTATATTAATTGCAATATTCTACAATAAACACTACCTTATTCTTATTATTCTGCCCTTTCTATTGGACTGTTGTCTTCCCCAATTCCAAGTACTGAATTCTCATTGGTTCAGTTGTAGCAGTGGTAGCAACGGT
>QTSX02002450.1:0-65441 GCA_014839935.2 Entomophthora muscae | reverse complement strand
AGGAAAGATCTTTATTGTTTATTATAGTAGGGATGTTGATATAGATTTTATGAGGACAATCTTTTCTACCAACCAGGTCTTAGGTGAGGCTACGGCCTGATGGTATTCCAAGTGCGTAGGAGAAAACACACAGGTCTGCAAGTAAATGATGACACATTCTACTTGAATACTTCTGACTACTAGGCATTGGCTAGTAGTGATACAATGATAGAGATTCTTTTATCTCTATATTCAAGGGTGAATATTCTGCTCAATCTCTAATCAGGAGAGCACCTTATATAGGTGGATAAGCCTCTTGCCAGATTATAATCTGATGCTTCCAACCTTTTACTGGTCAGTCTATCTGTTCCCCAGACTGCTAGTTTCAGCCCCAGAGTTAGCAGCCATGCCAGTCTGGCATGGGACTTCAATAGATTACTGGACCTCAACTTATCTCGCCAGCGTGATGGCGGCATCCTGGTTTGTGGTTTATGCATATGCAAGTTTGGTTGCCACAATCAACTGGGTTTTTGTATCATGCATTATTTATTTTAAATGACCTTCTATTGGTCATTGATTCAAGGTGTCTCCAAGCGCCAAAATGTTTGGCAGGGCATCATCTTGCATTAATTTTTTGGGCATTCCATCTTATTAACTGAGAGGCATTAAAGCCTTGAGATCCGGGGATAACATAAAGCTTATTCAATCAGAGTCAATCAATGGGAGAATCAGGATCAATCTCTTCGGAGTAATATCAATGTACTGATTAGCCGGCAGCAGGAAACTGATGATTTCTTAATTTTTTCCAGCTGCGCTGGCAATTGGCCGTCTAATCAATCAGCCAGGGGAATAACGGTCAAGTCTACCATATTATTCCAGAGTTTCAGATCCCTAGGTCAAAGAGGCCAACAGTGATCAAACAGAAAAGGAAAACAAGCGTCTGCAAAAGACATTTGTCCCCATCTAAGACAGACAGAAGTTGGTGACAAAGTTTGGGTCATGAACGTTGACAAAAGCAAACTACAACCCAAAAAAGTATGCCCAGAAATCATTCTAAAGGTAAACAAAAATAACAATTACCTTGTGCAAGGACTCAGAAAACGCAAACAAGACAAAATCCTCCACCATGATTGCCTGAGACCCTGCAAAGCAAGACAGAGACAGTGCAAGACTGCCCTGCCTGCCACATAACAACAGTTAGTCCAGTATGGCGCCCAGGCTCCTAACAACCTCACTGACAACCTGCCCCCAGAGGAGGCCAACCTTCAGTTGGGGGTGGGGTGTTGAAACAGCAGGCTTGACCTGCCAACAAGGTTTTGAGTAAGCGGGTTTGTGACCTGCAACCTGATTATCCAGTCACTCAAAGCCAGACTAGGAAGTCAACTTGAATTGCCAAATCCAACAACTTGAACAAATGATGATCTTTTACGGTGGATACCTTGTTTTGGCGCTTGACTCCTTACCAGGATCAAGCCACCCCCTTCAACATCCCACTGTGTGATCAACACTACTATGTTCCTGTTATCCATGACTCACATTAACTATATAATAATTATATCTCAATAACAAATATTATCTAGTTTCTAAATATTTTTTCCTTGTAACTCTGCTAAAACAGCACAGTTATGACAATAATAAGGTATTGTTTATTATTTAAATACTGTAATTAATATACTATATGGGGAAAGCTACCAGGCCATAAGGGGGTGGCATGGTGGCATGTTTCATTTAGGGTTTGGAGCCAAAGAATAACTTGTGCGGGATCAGCAGGTGGATTGATAGTGCTCCTAATTAAGAGAAATTGCCGCAGTTTGACATTGCCATCAGATTAATTCATATTGTTAGACACGTCAAGGGATAACTCACTGAGCGCCCCCTGTGTATTGTGAGATACGTTGGCAGGCAAGTCTGGAAACTTGATCGCAACACTTTATTTAGGTAGAGACTTTTTTATGAGGCTTTAAGTGGAGGCATAACATTTGCTTTACTTTAAAAGCATCATCACACACCGCATGGGCTTCCTTAATGAACATCTGGAAACTAGTGATAAGTTGCTGCCCCTCAATATATGATCAATATGAAATCTTGGCAAGAGCTTCTTTAGGCATGAATTTAATGGGCATGGATATGAATACACAGAACTATAATCCCAGTACAACTAATCTCCAAAGCTTGTGGGTTGAATGGGCTGATCCCCCAGGTACACTGTACAGTCCAGAATCAGCAGGCTGTCTAGACACCAATTTCCAACAACAGGTGCAGATGTACCTTGTAGTGAATTTTCCTGCCCAGGGTATTTCAGTTGGACTGTCATTGAATGCTGGCTGGATTGATGGACTACAATCCCACCCTCTACCTCCATACCATGATGTCTTGTGCTGCTACATATATATTAGGATGGGATTTGAAGACCCCTGGATCTTTGCCTGGCTTTCATCCCTTGAGCAGTCCCTGCCAAGCCTACCCAGATTTCTCTTCCATTCATATGGGTACTGCTGCTTATACTGATAAATTTAATATTATACTAGATCTTTCAGTCTGGTGGTTATTCTTCCAGATCCCTCCTCCAGATCTTTAGGGGACAGGTATTCTATACCCCTTTAACCGGGAAAGGTTTGCAATCAGAGTACCTTGCTGCAGTCCTCAGCCAGCAAGTACCGGCTTAGCTTGAGCTTCACATCACCTGGATAAAAGGCTTCTGGACAAGCTCAGGGGTAAGCCAAGTACTGGAGTGCAGCCTGGCTAAACAGCTCTCACTAAAGGGCCTCACCCTATGCTTATATGGTACATTGCTACCTTCATGGGTCCTGATTCCCATCCCTCTACCAAAATTACCCCATCAAAGACTACCAATCCTCCTCCTATGTCACAGTAGCTCTTGTAATGCTGGACACTGGTGGTCCCAATAACAGACAAGGGGGAAAGAGAAATGGTTAGGGAATCTATTGGAACTGATTTGGATCAAATCACAGATAGGGAGTAGCCCCACTGCTCCAGTTCTAGCTAAAGGTCTTGCTGTCAAATTGAAGCTGGTCAAGATGATACCCCCATCTCCAAGCCATACACTGCACTGCTTTAACAAGAAGATGGGCTAAAAGGCTTAGCCCAAAGGGGTTCTCATATAATCAGATACAGTACTGCTAGCAACAACAGATTGATGAGGTTTCCAGGTCTCTGACACCTGTTCTGGACAGAAAGGACTGGGCCAGCCTCAGGTATATATGGGGACAATTTCCTGCCAGCTCCCAGTAGCTGAGCCCCCAAAAATGTCTGGACCTTGAAAGCTTCCTGGAATAGGGACCTAGGCTGTGCTTTAGTTCCAAACTCTAGAGCCCATCCCATATCAGGGCTTTTTCAGTACCCTCAAAGTAGATTGATGGTTGACTCCCTTAATACAAGTTGCCTGGAAATGTTCTGGGAAATTCTGTTCCTGGATGCTGCCAACCTTAAGCAGCCTTTAGAGGGAGTAGAGCTGGAAGTCTCTCAAGTCTCCCAGCACCGGGAGCCTTACTCAGAAGTTCCTTCACTCCCTTCCTAAGCTTAGGATCTTGCCATGATGTGGTTGGCTTGGATTGTTCCCCTTGGCCCAAGGTTATCCTTAGAAATCTCACCCAGAAGTTTCCCCCAGTCTTTGGTTCACATTTAATGCTTTTTGGATATGGAACTTTATTCCCCACCAGTTCAGTATTGAACAGTGTAGCTTTGCTACTTCTGTTGCATCTTGGGGAGGATATTTCCAACCCCCAGAAGCTCCCAAGCCAGCAGAATTCCTCTGAGCCTGCATCACACCCCAATTTTAAACTCTGATGGTTGACTAGATTCATGGGTCTGCCCCAGTACCAGCACCAGAAGGCCTCATCTAAGGGCATGTCACTACAAATACATGTCCCAGATCTGTCCTTCCTGAGCTCTATCTCATGACAGTTGGTAGCCCTATAGCTTGCTTGCATACCGCTTCCATGGGTACCTTATGGGACCTCTTACACTGTCCTGTCCAACCTTCACTGTTACACCCCAAAGGAGGCTGGAATCCCATCCATATCTGCCAGTAGAGCTGGCAGCCGCCTCACTAGTAGCTACGACTGATCTACAGCCTTCCAACAGCAGCGCACAAGCTGCCCTCTGGCTC
Source organism: Entomophthora muscae (assembly GCA_014839935.2). Taxonomy (NCBI): domain Eukaryota; kingdom Fungi; phylum Entomophthoromycota; class Entomophthoromycetes; order Entomophthorales; family Entomophthoraceae; genus Entomophthora; species Entomophthora muscae. Next base: position 61,333 of record QTSX02002450.1, on the reverse strand, counting down.
TTGTCCAGCCAGCATCATCCTCTTGATTACCAACATTGCTTGCTGATTCCTGTGGACTCCATCCACACCTCCTTTGGACCTATACCAGGGATTGCTTGCATGCTTATTGGTCTTATCATGCCCCTGGTGCAGATTGGGTAAAGCCAGCCTTCCCCCAAGGGGATGGGATAGATGTCCTGTTATCCCAGCACAACTGATCTGTGATGATGCCAATGGCCCATCCACTATCCTGGCGTCCTTCATCTCCCCCTCAACCAGTGCTGTTCAGGCAGTGCCTACTGGGATCTTATAAGGATAGGCTTCCAAGCTTCAGGTGTTGCAGGGCTATAATGCAGATCTGGCCCACCAAGTGATCCCAGTCCCAGTTACTCTGCTATTCCCCAGCCAGACTCTGAGGTGCATCAGGCTTGGAATGTGTTTGGGATTGCTGAGCGCCCACTAGATACCATCATACCCAGGCTTCACCCTGATCTCTGCCTGATCTGCAGTCTGCTGCACTTATAGTTAAGCGGCCAGCTTGCAAGTGGAGCTGGAAGCTTTATATGGAACTCAGGTCTCCCCTAATGCCTCCCTGTCAAGTAACAGCAAATGATGCTGCCCAGGGTTAGAAGTTTGATCCCGCATCCATGCGCTACTGCTCTAAAATTTTTGCTTACAGTGCTGGGGCTGTAGAACAGGGTCAAGAGAACCCTGAAACCCACCCCCAAGGGATGAACAGCCTTTCTAAGGAAGCTGGACCCTTCTCCTCCCTTGTATACTCCAAATCCAAGGTCTAGCCTTCCAGCTTGGTATAGCAGGGGCTGCTCCTACCGTTCAACAAGATCAACCTGACGCACTTTGAGCTTGGCTATTGCTAAAACCAATACAGATAGCTGGAAGCCTATTGATCTTGATGCCCTGGAGTGAACAGTACACCCATTATTGGCCCAGCAGCCTCCCATGGAAGGTGGGGGATCATTCAAGGCGGACACCCATACCATCAATGATAGCTCCAAGGACAGCGCCAGTGGCCATGGAAGCTCATCCATCAGCCCCAACTAAATCCCAGTCTTTGACTAGGGGGTTGATCCAAAATCTTCTGCTACATCCCCCTCTTGATTGTTTATAGGATTGCTATGGGCTATGCTTCCAATGACCTAAAAAAGGAGCATACCCTCACCTGGCTCCATCCAAACTTTCTGGAGGCGGTAGTCAGAAGCTAACCATTATTGCTAACTGGGGGAGGATGGGGGTGGGGTGAACAAGGAGTTTGGTGGCAACCTGAGGCTAGAGGTTGGAGAGGCCATACCTGAACTATATGCATTGGGAATTTTGATCAAGCAATGATGCCAATTATGACAGAGCTCACAGATTGGGGGTTCTGCAACCAAGCGCATAGACTGGTAGTATAAAAACAATGATGCTAATTATGACAGAGCTGGCAGATATGAATTGCAGCTGCCAAACAACATAAATTGGGAGTATAAATTATATGCATATTGGATCAGCAGTAGTCTGCTGATCTGAACCTTAAATTAGCCAATGATAAGCGCTGCCGCAGCACTAAATGATACACAATTTGCCGCCCCACTCCTTTGGAAAGGACACAGGCGCCGCCTAGCAATTGGATTAGGGGCCAACCTACTTTTACGTCAAGCAACAATTGAGAATTATTGCAGGTGCCAAGGCGCTGCTTTACTTTTACATCAAGCGCCAAGGGGCTGGGTTTGATTCCCCATAATCTTAAATTCCCATATTTATCATATTAATAAGCATCATGCTTGGAGTATGCCAGGGAAGTAGGTAGTGATCCTGAAGTAACTAAATTATTCCATGCCAGCAAGGATCACCTGTGCTGGGTGAAGATATTCAATTGGTTGACATGCAATAAGCGCCAAGTCTAGATTAATAATTACCTAAATTTGGGGCGTGTTAGAATGTCCTAAAGACATTGCTAGCAGCCCAGAGATTACCCTTGCAGAGGGTATAAGAAGAATTAATTATTTACAATAAAATCATCTTTGAATCATCTTTATTTTTCCTTACTCTGGTTGACCTTTATCCTAATCCTTAAGTGCTTCTGTGTGATCAGAAGCCATTTTTGGGCAATAATCATGTTGCCATTTGATCCTGGCTCTTCTGATACAATACTGCTCATATCCTTACATATGAATGTATTCAAGCAAATGTCCTGTGCTCAATAATCTCAAACAATTGTGGCACTGTAGTGCAAAAAGCGCAACAATATGCTTACATACTCAAGTAACATGGCACCTGGTTAGTACCTGGTCCAGGTGAGTTTGATACCAGGGCTGGTTTACAGCAGTGACGGTATGGTTAGATAAGCTATGGATATTGGGACACATTTTTGGAACCTGTTGGCTTAACTTGGGTTTTATTGCCCTGCCTCTGTACCAGGTGGAACACTCTCATGATGGTTGCTTGGGTGGACCTGTGATGTGCTGAAATTATCCAAAGGTCCTGCCTGGCACCTGTGGCTGTAATCTCCTGAACTGTCTGATTGGGTATAGCCTCTTGGCCTTCCTTTGGTCCTGGGCTTGAGTCTGCTTCCTGAGAAATGGCAATGCTGGTTGGTGGGATTCATCTGGTGAAATGAAGGGACTGTTGGTGGAAGGCAGAGTGGTTCCAATATCTTCATGTATATGGGGTTGACCGTTGCCCTGATCAGGGGTGGTCTACAAGTGGTGTAAAAATAAAAAGTTTATGTATTCACTGGAAGGAGCATTCAGCTATCCATCCTCTTTATTGTGGTTGAAGCCATGGGTGTGTGCAAGTTTTATTCTCACCTTGCTCTTGGATGTTGCCTGCCATAAGCTCTAGGTACTGAGCATGGGTAATTCCAGGATTACCCTGGCTTGAGGACCCTATTCTAAGGGGTAGAAGCATTCTTGATAGAGGTGTAGAGAGATATTTTTTGGTGTGGGTTCAAGTAAAGATTAGATTTTGTTATAAGTTACTGGCTTGTGCTGGAATGGTCTGGTTGGGGAATGGAGTTTAAGGAGTATCCCCTAGATGAAAATTTCTGGGTTGGTGGTGGAGACTATGTGATCCCTTTGGGGGCTTGCTTTTGATCGAAATAAAGTGAGGGTGCGATACTGTTTGGTTGGGTTTGTCTGCTGTTTCTACATTTTGTGTGCTCTATATGATATGATTCGATGTTCCAAGTATAACATTTCTGTAGAAGTAATATCTTATTTGTTGCTGTTTGAGATATGGGCATACATTTATGAGTTTGATTTTTTCTGCTGTCCAGGGGTGTTTAGTTGAGTTTGAGTATGTAATTTATTGGTATTTGGTGTGTAGATTAAAAACATTGTCGGTGTCCAGTCTTCTGCCATCGCCAAAGAGAACTCGTGCTGTTTATATTTTGCTCTATGCGTGACTTCAGGTTGCTCTGATTTGATTTCGCTTGGCGCCAAAGATTTTAAAGCTACTGAACCTCGTTTATATCAGATCTCGCTAGCTGAAGCCAAAAGGCAGGTTCATTAGATTTAAATAAGCTAGTGGTGATATTTATAGGCTTGTTTATAAAAAGAATGATTAGAAAATGTTTTCAGAATTCCGCTGTATAGATCCTTAAGGGTTGCTAGATTTCATATGTCTATCATAAGTTTTGATTGCATATTTGAGAGAGCGTGTTTTGAATATGGCAACGTATTGATTTTTGAGCAGGGGTTGAGAAATATCCATAGATTTTCTTTTTGATGCAGAGTTCGTTTATCGAGCATATTGGAGGACAGATATGTGTGTTTTTAAAACACTTTAAAGAATAACAGGTTGATTGCTAAGACTTGGAATGGCAGGAATCATGGAGTGGCTTCATGTGCAAGTTTGGATCTTTAAAGCCAGAATCAATAAGGTTGTTGGTGGCTTGGGTTTAAATGTGGAGGTCTAATTCCGACAAGTATAAGTCCTGTTGTAGAGCTTACAAATATAGGTTATTCTTAAGCATCTGGGGATGCATTTGTGGTGGAATTGGGTTTCAAAGAATAAAGTTCCGGAAATGGTGCAAATCCCAACTTGTGAGGCTAACTTAATCGTACGGCTCTTGGAATATAAATCTTATATCAACTCGATTTAAGCTTGTTTTAAAAACCCAAATTTGTTAGTGGGCTATATATCATCAATGCTGCGGATAAGATCTCCTTGCCATGTTTAAAAGCTAAGCAGCGAGGATTTTGATGTGAAAATGCGATTTGAAGCCATCCTCCTTGCCTGCGCTGCGGCTAAGCTCGATAGGAGATTTATGATGCATAGGGTGGGGGGCTACAAAGCACATCGACCTCTGCCACCAGCACCCAAGTTGCCTCCCCCTGTGGTTGAAGAGTCCCTTGTCAACTCCAACTACCACGGCAAGGTCCCAAGAGTCGCATCGATGAAGCTTGACAGTGGCATGTTCTGGGCAGATTCTACGCCGTTTACCGACTACCATCCCAACAAAAACTTGACCCGCCAATCAAAGCTGTGCAGAGCAGGGGATGGCTTGGAGCCTGCCTGCTACGTGAAAGTTGATGAGGGGTATTACTGGCTTGACCCCGAGCCGCTCAGCCAAACTTTTGAGTGCCAAGATACCCCATGCTTGGTGTTTACTGACGCCGAAATCACTATCGGCTGGAAGGCAAGCAACCCCAGCGGCATTTCTCTTTCAACTGCCGCTGCATTTTTCAATTCAAGCTTTGGTGATCCTTTCACAGAAATTTATTCTCCCCCCTTCTCCACTCACCTCACAACCCCAGGAAGAGTAACCATCTTGTTTAAGCCTTTGGTCTACTTCATCACATTAGCACCATATTCCCATGCTACTTACAGATGTCCCTCGGAACGAGTATACATCCCCCTAAGAGCCAAAAACCGGTATTTAAGTGGCGCTTTCTTTTTGAGAAACCATTCCTCCACTCAGCTTTGACTTGAGGATATCTCACTATTGACTGGTGATTTTTGAAACAAGTACTTCAGAAATAAAGTTTTAGTCTTTAATATGAATTCTATTTCTTGGGAGAATTAGGTAACAAGGAACAATAAGCTTACCAGACAGCTCTACCAATTCAAAATCATGTCCGCTTCCTAGAGAAGGGGTGAAAGCAACTGATACATTCACCATCCAACGCGGTTAAGACTCAATATAGTAGATAAAGTTACTGATCCATCACCTTGCCCTTTCCACCATCTCGAAATCAATGTTCTGTTGAGAGTGTCGATGGAAAGCTGCCCTGGTGTTTATCGTTGAAGCTCTGGTCCAATCCTTGACATTCTATCCTCAAGCGTCAGTATCCACTGAAGCTCTAACAATTAGTCAGCATCAATTCTAGCTTTAGTCAGTATTCCATTCTTATTCTCTGATAATACAGCTGATGTAGCATATTGATCCATATCCATCTATAACCCATTTCACAAAGAATCACTTCAAAAACTCCTAGTAGAAAGTGGCACAAGGCTTAGTTCTGATATTGTACTAGTGTCAACCCCTTTTAAAGATGAATCTTTTCATCTAAACCCACATAGTCTACACAGCATCCTTCAAAACATGTCCAGTTTTAAAGGGCTAATTTACTATCCCAATATAACTAATATTCTGTCATATTTGTAGCAGTATAGGGTGCTATTTTCTACAAAAAGTTAGTCAGAATCCTAACTCTTAATACTATACCTGTAGATGGTATAGTGACAGCCTTTGGTAGGAAAGAAGAATATAATAATATACTGACAAAACTGGTATTTATTTGGATAGTGCTGCAGTTATACAGTATGAGGTGGGGGGATTTCCACCAGGGGAAATGAGGCACAGACAGAAGGTCTTTCCTAAAGGAGGAGAGTGGAGAGGTACAGTAGAAAGAGCCACACAAGAGAACAACTGGTTTCACACACCTTGCCAAATGGAGGCAAGTGGCAATATCTATTACATCCTATTTATAACCTCAGAAATAAAGCCCACACCTGATGTGCATTTGAAAGGCATTTTGAATACCCATTTTTAAGGTGTTTTCAACGTAATCAACCTTATTAAAACCAGGTTGAGATAAAGCAATTGCACAATTTTTTATTGCTCAATCCCTAAGTGGACAACTTAATGTCTAATACATTCAGGATCTACAACACATTCTGTTCTGAACCTTATTCTTCTTTTATTATGTATTTCTAAGTGTACATAATGAACCAGCATATCCTCATAATTTAGATCCCAAATCTAGAACACATAGGGTTTAACTTGGGTTGAAATAAAATAACCCTATATTCTTTATCAGTGTCCCAAGTCCCATCTTCATCCTCCCCTATAGATCAATTATAGCTAGACATCCCTACCTGGTCTACTTACCACAATCTTAGTTGATCTTCCAGTTTCCCCAGGGCAATCTATCCTTGAATATCCAGCAATTGTCTCATACCACCCTGACTGTTCTCAATTAAGATGAACAACTACAAATCACTTCCTTCTCTCCTTGATCTTCCCAGATACCTGGAACTGTTGGAAGGCCTCCCAGATCTTTTCTCCAGTCTACATGGTGTTCCTGGTTGGAAGCCCCTCCCTCAATTGTTGACCAGGGTTGCAAGGGCTTGGAAATCCCTGGTTCCCCATCAGGCTTGCCATCCAAAAACTGTTTACCCTGCTTTGGAGAGAGAAACCCCTCCCACAGCTGATCAACTCTCCTTAATTGCTTTGGACTGAAATTAATGCACCCTATATCTTCTTATTGCTACCATCTCCACTATGATCTTTCTCTGGCTTCTTTCCCAGCAGGGGGCTCAGGTTGGCACTCAATATAGAGATTTCAAAGACAGGCAGAATCTATACCTGGTTATAAAATAGCCATAAGGTGCCATCATCTTGATCTTTTCAGATGCAGAAGAAGAATAAAATACCCCTGTTAGCTCCTCCAAAAAGAGACAAGGAGCAAGCAGATTAAAAGGGCTCCAGCCCTCACTCAAGGATTTTAACATTATAGGGTATGTTAAATTGCAAGCAACCCCATACTTATCTAAGGATATCTGGATCTTGCGGCCACAGGAAGGATTTCAGCATTGGGCAATGTCCTGTATCAGAAGAAGCCCCAAACACGGTCTGGGATCAATCCAGGCCATCCCCATCTGCCACAGAGAAAGTAAAGTTGGAGCCAAACTTGATTGCTTACCTTTCAGTCCAATCAACAGAGCTCCCAAGCCTCACAGTCAAAGCACCCCCACAAGGAATATCCTTAATGATCTACAAGTAAGCTATATGAACCCGGTTTGGACTGCACTTAGCCAAGAGCCTTCAGAGATCCCCCTGTTACAGATTTTACTGTACATTCTTGGCTCATGTTTGGCTGCTGCTCTATGCCTCTAAGCCAACCTTGCTTGAAGGTCTCTTGAGATTGGCAGAACCTCTTGCTCATCACCACCAGTGTGTGGATCCCAACTTTTCCAATCTCTCCCAATGCTGTAGCTTTGCTGTATTAGCATAGTTGCACCTGAAGAGATATTGAGAACTATTCAATATCTCTATCCCAATACAGAGGGTCATACAGTTCAAGCAACTCCTTTATTGGGGACAGGATCCCCCTGATCAGCCGCTTGGGTGGGTTAGGGTACCCTTATCCTACTGATGAGCTAGGGGCTAGATCCAGCCTGCTTTCAGATCCAGGTTATTGGTGGTCAGTACTTCCTTGGTTGAAAGACAAAGTTGGCTTCTGCAGTCATCTTAATGTGCCTGGATAGTTGAACTGTGGGACAGGGGTCTCCTGTGCAAGCTTTGCTGGGGGATCACTCCTGCAGCTCTTACATCAGGATAAACTTGTGTACATACATCACCACTCCCAGGAAGGTATGTTGTTAGCTAGCATCAATAGGGGTGGCATATTGGCAGGTATCATGGCTTTACCTGGGCCAGGTCTAATCTGTTCAGCAGAGATGGTACGTCCCAAGAACAGTACCTCTGACTAGGGGAATCCCTACTTGGACAGGTCAGCTTTCTGCTGATGCCTGGCAGGGTATTAATCACAGCCCAAAGATGTTGGAGCTGTTCTCTTGGTCCAAGCTGGACGCAACAAGATTATCCAGGTACACTTACATGCTTGTCAGCCAAGTTCTCAAAGACCCTACCACAGCTACTTCAAAGGTAGATGGTACATCAGCCATACCAAAATTCATGACTTGGCACTCCAACACCCCATAGCCTGCTTAAAAACAGTTCTTTTTATGGTAAAACGCCAAATGGTGGGGATAACACGGCCTTGCAAGACTAGAAAACAATGAAAAAAATGCTGCCAAACGGCAATGTGGCAAAATTGACTATAGTAATGCAAGAGTGAGAATGCAAAAGTGAGATCTAAAAGTGGCCAAGTCAGCAATTTTAAAACTTCAAAATTAAATAAAGCAACCCATCTGGAATTAAAACTGTTATGGCCATATAAAATAATTTTTATCAATTCTCTCAACTAAAAAAGTCAAGAAGAAGTAGTTACTTTGTTATAAAAAACTATTTCAAAAAATTAAAAAGTGTCCACTTGGCCACTTTTAGATTCTCACTTTTGCATTCCTGCAGTCATTTTACCACTGCTGCCCTACCAAACCCTTGAAAACATTAGACAATTTAAATGTTGTTAAAGCAAAAAACATGTCCAGGCTGGAGTCACTCAGATTCCCCTCAAAATTCTGGACCTCCCCTCTTATTTTCCATATAACTATGACAATAGAGTTACTTGTTATACATTAATTGGCAGTGCTAGCGCTCAACCTGAGGGCCGCAAACTTTTCTAGATTATGACATCATTAAGCTGAATCCTGTCATTGTACCATCAACTGAAGAAAATATTTGTATCAACCAATCAGAGGCTTCAAACCCTCTATCCCCTCCAGCCCAAATTCCCTTAAAATTTTCACAAGCCCCACACCAGAAACTTGTTTCTAGATTGTCGTGAATACCACTATTCACCATGTATCAATTTTGCCTTTGGTGGGCCATTTCAAGGACAAATATCTTGCTTTTGCTTTTGCCTCTCAAATGAGTTGATGACTGAATCAGGAAATACAATTGTTTGGTTTCTTGATCCTGCGCAACTCACTTGCCCCACTCATGCTGGTGGCAAGTGATCCTACCGTCCTGGTAGTGTTTTGTGGTATTCCTAACCACTATATATTCCTTTTTATATTCACCAATAAAAATTAAGTTCTATTCACATTTTTGTCTTTGTGTCTTCTGTACTTCTGCGCATCTCTCTAGCCACAACTAGTGGAGATTATTCTTCCAGGACCGCAAGGTAAACACATAGTCTTCCCTGTCATCTAATCAAGACTTAGTACAAATCCAATCCTAAGGTTAGGATTCCCCGTTGTGTGTCTGTGCTGCGCCTCAGAACACAACATAAATAGTTTATTTACCATTGAATAAAGACAGTTTTCCAAAAAAAAGCTTGCTCATCTGGGGCTGTTTGCCCCTATCCTTGAGAAAATGGCCTCTGTGATGATCAAGGTGGCCCTTAATTACCTGGCTGCTCTGTGGCCTGCCCTTTAAATACTGGTGTCCCTGATCTCTTCTTCATATTTGCCCCAGAAAACCATTTGCTCAACAATGATTTTCACCTCCATCTTCTGGTACGTAGCCACTGGTGCCAATATGTTGAGATGTCCTCCCAATTTGGCCTGTGACAGATCCAGGCCTAACCAGTCCATCCTGCCATTATCCTGCCCTTGATTCTTATTGCTGTTAACTTCCTGGGATAAAGATTCAAGGAGCTTTGCCTCCAGGGAGGCAATTTTCTCAGATAACACGTTATTGTCATCCCGCCAATGAGCCATGATTTCAACGCTTTTTTTCTCTTGTGCTCTCAACGCTCCAATTTCACGATTTGCCATCTCTTTTAATTGTTGCAATATTTTATCTCATCCTACCAACAAGTTCCAAGCATCTCAAGCATAAATTTGGTTCCTTTGGGCGGGAGTCCCTTCCTTTGCAAAGTAATTGGAATACAGCTCTTCAAACGCAGCCTTTACTTCTACTAAAGATTTGGCAGGAACAGTCTTAGTGGCCTCCAGGATAGTCCAAGCTTGTTCCAATGTACTTGTAGGAACCTCCTTTCTTGCGGCAGCAGTTTCCACACAAAGGGCCCCAAACTTGGCTCTCTCAAATTTTAACAAAGAAGGCATGGCAATTTAAAAATAGGTTAGGGGAAAGTGTCAAAACCAACAATGAATATCTTTTATTAATGTTTAACTGTTTTTGCTTATATACCATTTGGGGCATACACGGCTGAAAACCCCTCTGGTTCCTGAATCAACCAATGATTTGCGTCACATGGTCTATGACATTCAAGTCATCCAACATAGTTCTTTACCTGAAAGATCACCAACAATTCTCAACCTATGAGAAGTGACCTACAATGGGCAGAAGTCACCTGACTCCATTCAACCCAATGTACCAATTTGGCATGGAGCTTTCCCAGCTCCCAGCGCCAAAACCCTGTGGAATGCACATCCTAATATCAGCTATCAGTGTTCCAACTGGGAACCAGCTGATCAAACCTGAATTCCTAGGCATCCTTGCCTTTATTTAGTTATTTTTGCATTTAATGGTTTTTGCCTTTAAAACCCATTAAACTGCTTCAAAACTCAAACCAGGCGCCACCACGGTGCCCAGCAATTTCCCCAGGCAGCACCTGAGAAAATTTGATAGCAGCGACTCTCAAATTCATTAGGCAGCGCGGCAGCACCTCTAACCCAATAAATTTGCTAACACAGCGCTTTTAATCCTATTTCCGGGGTTTTTTCCATGGTTAACCTTAACCAAACTTCTTGACAAAGTCAAGGCCATTTTAATATAATTAAATCCTCTTTAATTATATCCTGTATTTATTAATTAATCTTCCTGATTAACTAACCCATTTTGAGATGCCTAGTCTCCAAGATTGATTTGGCCAATCTTGCCTCAATTCTTTTAGTTAGCCTAACCTAACTAAACATCCATATTATGTTCTTTTATTAAAAATAAATATCCAGTTTCAAGGAACCTTTTCCTCAAGAATTCCAAACAAACCTATCTATATGTAATAAACAGCAAAAACATAACATCTTTATATTTTGGAGCATTTATTTGGCTAAATGCTCAGCAGTGACTGTAGTACGGTAAAATGGCCTTTGGCTCCTCAAACAATTGTGGATTTGTTTGATATACCTGTGCTGTTGTTCTTTGACCACTACAGTACCCCAATTTACCTTAAAAGCCCTTGTCCTATCTCATGGAGCAATTGCAGCCTAGTTGCACCCTGGGATGAAGACAATCTTGATAATGACCTTGGCACTGGCAAGTGTATCAGATAGGCTGTGATCAGGGAGAGGAGGTACTTGTTCTTCACTGTGTCTTTTTTAGGGCAAGTAGCCTGTGACTGGACAGGGGACCTGCCATCTTGGCCACAAAGATGACTTCAGCGTGTATGGGAAAGGGAGGGGCAGATAAGGCCCTTGTCCCAAGCGCCTACAGAGTGCTTATGAAGTATTTCATCCCCTTTGGTATTGGACAGTACAGTGGCTGTGCTTTGGCGGTGCCCCTTATGATTAGATGACATGCTTATCTCTCATGGTAGAGGTAGCTGCTCCAGGGTCCTGCTGTCTATGTCTGTGAACCCATCAGGAAGTTCCTGTGGTGCTGTGAGTGGGCTAGTACCAGAGGGAGTTGGGAGGGGTTGGATCTGATGGCTTTGATTGAACATTGGCTAAAGTAAAGTTCCCCCTTGAAACTTGTAAGGACCCTACTCTGTGAAGTTACAATGATGGTGCCATTTCTTTTATGGTTCAATGGGTATTTATTACAGACTGAGCAGGAGGGAACAGGGGCATCATGACAACTTGCCCAATATATAATGATGGTGGCATGTAACAGCTTTTTAATCTTGATGGTCTATATTTGGACACCAACACCCTTTCTCCTGAAAGTGAGGCCAGAGGTGTCCCAGTCAATTAAAGGTGATTGTGGCCTGGACAGTCCAGACCTGCAACCACTCATTATGAGTCCAGGGAGCCTGACCTGAAATTTTCACACTCTTACTGTCAGGGATCTAGTCTTGGGCAGCCAGCCTGTTGGCTTCAGGGATCATTTGGGCCAGGTTTTTTGCAGGTAAAGCCCACCACAAGAAAGGAGCTAACTTAAAAAGGTAGGAAATGTACTTCTCCACCCAGGACAACAGGCCAGCAGCCAGTATTATAGTGTCAATCACCACTGTGAGGGTGATGTATATAATCCCAAACAGCTTGCCAGTGTAGTCAGTTGGGAGGTTGGGTGAGGAAGTGGGCATAGGCTTGGGGGTCACAGGCAGTTCCATACAGAGCTCGTAGGCAGGCAGGCAGGTAGGTAGTTAAATTTGCCTCTAAACAACTTGGATGTTGAGAAAATCCACAGGCATTGTCAGTTGTATCTAACTGCTGATTTTATGCAGGCCAAAGGGTCAAGTTTGAGTATCTTTTCTGGGGCGTAGTCCTTATATTCAGGTTTCAGAGGGTACTCTGTGAAGTAAACGGGGCCAAAGAGAAAACCTGGAGGAAAAAAATCTACAGGCAGAGGGCAGGAGGACTAGAAGATCTTGCACTAATTTGATACATGGCAAAGGCAAAATAAGGCAGTAGCTGTGTAAGCCAAAATAACATAACCTTTAATTAAAATGACAATAAGTTTGAAGCACAGGGTCCTTTGGTTTATATAGCGCCCCACTTAAAAACTTAATATTTTCCCTGGGAGGTTCATCAGGGCATAGGTAAAGGAGGGCCTGGAGGTTCTGGGCGCTCTAGTTCAAAAGCAGCAAAATGGCACCTGGGCCGGGAGTTCTTCAATTGATCAAAGATCTTGAATTTCCTACTTGATTATCTTGCTCTAGAGTTGTGGTCATGGGGTCAGGCCACGGGCCTGTGCCTCCTTCTGGGGATGGCTCTTGATTAGCCATCAGTATAGAATTCAAGCTCATGAAGCTAATGGTTAAAGTTTTGTTGCCTCCATTAGGCTCCTTAATTACTCCTCTGTTTGGCGCGCTGATTTCTTTGGTTTAGCTTGCTTTACAACTTTGATCATCATTCTTGGTTTCAGCTTGTGGGGGCTCAATCTTAGGAAAATGTGGGCAGGCAGTTCCTTGGTCCATAGGGCCGGCAGCCTGTGGGGATTCAGGGTCAGGGTTAAAATCCCAACCTTGGGCCCGGGTTTCAAGAGTAAAAGAATTTTCAATCCTGACACTTACTTAGAAGGGTACCTGTTGCGCTTTTTACTTTACAGCTCCACAATTATTTGAGATTATAGGACACAGGACATTTTCTTGAATACAGTTATATGTGAGGATATGATTAGTATTGTATCAGAAGAGCCAGGATTGAATGAAACCAGGATTATTGTCCAGCCATTTCTTCTGATTATGCAGAAGTACTTAAGGATTAGGATAAAGGTCAACCAGATTAAGGATAAAATGAAGATGCTTTTCAAGATGATTTTATTGTACATGATTAATTCTTCTTATACCTTCTGCAAGGGTAATCTCTGGGATGCTATCAATGTCTTCTAGGACATTCTAACAGTCCCCAAATTTGGGTAATTATTAATCTAGGTTTGGCGCTTATTGCATGTCAACCAATATAACATTTTCATCTACACCCAGCACAGGTGATCCTTGCTGGCATGGAATAATTTAGTACTTCAGGATCACTTCCTACTTCTCTGGCATACTGCAAGTTCAATGCTTATTAATGTGATAAATATGGGAATTTGGGATTATGGGGAATTAAATCCAGCGCCTCAGTGCTCAATGTAAAAGTAAAGTGGCGCCTTGGTACCTGCAATATTTGCCAGGCGGTGCTGCGGCGCTTGACATAAAAGTAGTTTGATGCTTTGGCGCTTGTGTATTTTTAAAGTGCCGCAACAGCGCTTATAATTGGCTAGTTTAAGGCTCAGGTCAGCAGACTACTGCTGATCCAATATGAATATGATTTATACTACCAATTTATGTTATTTGGTAGCTGCAATTCCTATCTGCAAGCTCTGTCATAATTAGTATCATTGTATTTTGTACTACTAATTTATGGATTTGGTTGTAACAGTCCCAACCTGTGAGCTCCATCATAATTGGCATCATTACTTGGTTGAAATTCTCAACAGGACCGTTTTGTGGGTGATGGCTACTCTTTATGAGTTGGATATCTACACTGCCTTGAATTGACTAGGTATGTGCTCTAATTGTTGGGAATCAGCATACTCTTGATTGGCCATGAAGTGATTAACCCAGTGTCTACTAGGAACTTGCAGGTATTCTCATAAAAACAGAAGTGGGTATACCAAGCAAGCACCTTTGATTTGTTTATGACTAGTGCTGTAGCTGAGCTGCATTATTAGAGCTACACAGTTGAAAATTCCTGGAGGCTAGATCACTATCTTTATTGAGGTAGACATATTATATAGTTATGCTGGATTGTTTAGGGGGAGCAAGGTTCCTTCTGCTCAACCACTTGAACAGGTAGAAGTGGCTTGATCCCACTATTGGGTGAAGAAAAAAAATCAAGTGGCCACAGGGCTGAGATTTGCATTAGTTCTTGTTTCTTTGTTTGGACATTTGAGTTGACTTCCAGAACTGACTTCAAGCATCAGTATAGTCAAGTCAAGCGGTTTAGGGTCCCTTGTGCAGAGCCTTGCTGGGGTTTGGCCCTGAAATTTTAACACTAACTTTTAGGGAAGAGTCATTGCTGTGCACTTGAAAAGAGTCTAGGGTTTTGACCCCATGCACATTATTCTGAAGGGGTTCTTGGCAAGGAGAGATTGGGAGTATTGGTCAAGCAATTTTAAAGAGCCTCTTTTGTCTACAACCCCAGGCTTTTCCCAAATCTTTAATTTGTGCTAGCTGAATCTCCCCCATAAGGATGTTTTGTCATTTTCCTGATGACAGAATGGCAGCAATCTACTTGATTGTGGGCACTACCAGGCGCGGGACAAAGTTGAGGGGGTGTGTCATTGAATCTGAGGAAGCCCATTGTGGCTTGGTTTTTTGCTTCTACAATAGCCTTTTAGCAATTATTGATGGGAGTACAGCGCCCTACAGGCACCCATTTGCAGATATGGGGTTTTAACCCATTGATGATAAGGGTGAGGTGTATATTGTTTCTGTTGGTGATGACTTCTGGGGTGGCAGCAAGTGCTTGTTGCTAAGCAGTGAGGTACTTGGGGACGCTCCCTGTCACAATATGCTAAAATGTAATGGATTTGATGGACATTAAATTCAAAGTCAGATTCAGAACAAAATTACACATAGGCAATTACTTGACCAATCAATTGAGAACTAGCGGATACTAGAGCATTCTGGATTCCACTCAAATCCTCTCAGTAATTTGGCAATTTGGAGGTTACACAAAGGGGCAACAAACAAGGCCTTTAATTCCGTAATCAAAGCTCATACTTGGTGTCTGGGTCCAGAAACCTAAACAAAGGTGACGTCAATAATCCAATTACCTGATTAATCTTTACTTCTGGGTACAAAATCAATAGCCTATAATGATATTGATATTTTGATTATGGTATTGATGCCAAACTTGGCCTGATTCCCCAGCCTTCCATCCCACTAATTTCCCCTCTACCCATTTCCCACCTCTCTATATACTTGGTTTTTATATGAAATAAAGATAAGTTTTTACCCCCACATATTGTTCACTTCACTTTAGTTTTACTACCCTTTATTCAGGTATAGTAATTGGACAATTACTAGGGCTAATTCTTGTTAGCTATACCCAACAGTCCAGACATACAACATTTGGTGCTCATGGCAATTTTTGAACAAGCACCAGGTCCTTCCAGCCCCCGCAATTCCTTCTTGGTGGAGGATGAAATGCCTTGTGGTAAAAATAACACCTACCAAGACCTACCCAGTGGTCTTGCTCAACTCCAACAATTCATGGATGATGTCCCCGGCCCTCATCACTTGGTAACCAGAGTCCCCTACTATTGACGGCGCCTTCACCCATGTAAGTGGACACTAATGCCAGTCTCTCCAAAGAAGCCATCCAGCAATCCATGACCAGAACAGACAAAAGAGAAGACAACAAAGGTCAAAAATCACAACTGCTGGCCATCCAACATCCCTCTGCAGAGATATCCATGGAGAGATTTTGTAACATAAGCATGATAAACCTTGATCAACTTTCTAAGGACCTCTGAGCTGCTGAGCATGTGAAGGATTAAATCCAGCATTTTGCCCACCCATCCATCTGTCACAATTGAGTACACTTGGGGTGCCTATAGAGCTTGATACAAAATCAGGGAATATTAGTGATAAAACAGCAATAATTTCTTCAGCTTTTATACCACAATCTTACTACCAACTTTGAGTTAATGAACAACCAGCTCTCAGAAGTGGTGACGGTCCAGAACAGCATTATCCCCTGGTCAAAAGCGGTTGAGCAAGGACTGAAATCTTTAGTCCCTCATCAAGTGATCCAGACTCTTTACCACCAAGAGTTGGACTCTAACTGGATTGCCACAGTGGCAGCACACATCAAGGAGAATAGACCGGTCATCTATGAGCTGGTCCAGGAGGTGATCATGTTGAGACAACGCCTGGCAGCTCTTCCCTTGGTGGGCCCCGCCAACCTGTGATATCTACCCCTTTCCCTTTGAGCGTAATGATGAATAGAGATATATTGGAACTCTATGACCACCTATCAAAACTACAACATGAAGTGAAGGAGGCAGGCATTGACTTGACTTTCATCTATTGAAAGTTTGGCAAAGTCAAACACAAGGTTGATGGATTTCAGGCTGAGAAAGCTACCTTGTATAGCTGGTGCCAAAGCCAAGACAAAACCAACGCAGAGAAGATCTCAAAGCTCCAAGAGGCACTGACCAACCAGGAGAAGAGGATAGGCCTACTGGAATAGAACTTAGATGTCACTTATCTGGAGAACTGTGCCTACACAGATGAACTGGATGAGCACAAGGCACTGATGGCTTCTATCCAAGACCAGTTGGAGAGAACAAACAGCAAAATGGCTTCACTGGAACAGAAGCTAAATAGTCTCCCAAATCAACACCAGCACAGGGAGAATAGACGCCAATCTCAAGGCAGCTACTGGAACTCAAATGGCCAAGAAGAGTATCACAGCCTGGACAGCAACAAAAAGCCCAACCAGAGGCTCTCCTGTTCTATCCAAGTGCTAGAGATGGTGACAGAGAATGGTGGTCCAGCCATGGTTACCATTGAAGATACCATACAAGATCTTGAAGCATAACAAGAAGAGGCACGCAAAGCGCGTCTGAAGCCCGCTTTGATGCCTCCAAGACCAACCACAATAGACCTGCTTCCCCTATTTGGCAGGCTGCACCAGCTACAACTGCGGCCCATAACACTTTGCCCTTCTTCAAACCAGCTAACCTCCCTGGGTTTGACAGAAAAGATAATGTAGCCATGTTCCTCTGGCTATACCAGAACTCAATGTATGGAACAGATGAGGCTATGAAGGACACTACCATAATCAACTGTCTGGACACTGATACACAGACACTAATACTACCCTGCCTCCCAGAAAATGGCTGGACTTACGCCAACATTTTGTGGGCCTTGATGGAAGAGTTTGGTAGCCAGGAAGCCCTCCTAAGACAAAAGATGGACTTTGCAGATACTAAACTTAAGGTGGGAGAAACCTTGGAGGAGTTTACTTCCAGATTCTACTTGGAAGCACAGACCTTGGCTTCTATGAAGGCAGTGTTGTTCATTGATGTACATTCAGCACTTCTCAATGCAGTACAGATCAACAGGGAACTCTCACTTGCCTTAAAGTCTGGAATCTACACTGCCCAGACAGTCCCTGACCTGGTCTAATTGCTGTGAACTTACAGAGAAGAGTTTGAGATCCCTCTACCTAAGGGAACCCCTAATCCCCTCACTGAAACTAGAGCCATAAATTTTAGTACTTAAGGTTCAAAGACAGTTGAGCCCAATCCTGGTACTTTGAAAAACTCAGCACAACTTTGCTTCAAGTGTAACAAACCTGGGCACCTCTCCTGGGATTGTAAATCCCCACACAGGGTCTTAGTTGTAGGCGCAAAACCAGAGTAAGAGGACTACACTAATGACACGGATATTGAGGAGGACAATGAGGATCAGTCAAAAAAACTACTAAGCAGCCAGGACAAGGAGAAATCCTTTGCTGCCTTTGTAATTTTGACACCCTCACCTCCCTTATACCACTGCCCCCCTGAAAAACCTGCCCAGAGGCCTGCAGCTTTACCATCCTCTGAGGCAAACCCTAAGGACTAACCCTCTCTGATTGACCTTGACTCCCAAACAATACACAAGGATGCTGAATTCAAAGGAGTTCAAGAGGACCTCCTACATCAAGTTCTCACCCTTAACACTTGAACCCATTGGTAGTGCTTTGCCCTGAGGTGGTCATCCCACAGATAGCTCAGAAAATGGTCTCTTTACTGTATGCCAAACAGCTGGCTCAACCAGATGTGGAAGTTATCCACAAGGAGGACAGCGCCAAACAACTGACTAAGCTGCTACATACCATAAATGTCTCAGCCCCTCTAGATTCCCTCAAAGAATCAAGCCAAGCTGTAGGAGCTGCCATGGCTACCTTCCTAGAGAAGTTCAAAGGACTGAGTGTGCATCAGGTCTCCAAGATTGTAGAGATCAGAGAAGACCGCCAGGATTGTACTTATATCAACCTGGTAGTGAACAAAGCCCACTCCAAGCCATACTGGGTACTGGTGCTCCAGGAAACATTATATCCTTGTGGCTGGTCAAGAAGCTAAAACTGGCACTAGACTTGGCTTATCATAAAGAGTTTGGTACGGCTTGGCCACAGACCACTAGAGCAAAAGGAGCTTACTCTTCACTCCCTCTTTGCTTTGGAAAACTAATGATCACTGCCCCTGCCATAGTTCTGGAGAATAACAGCTATGACATCCTTATTGGAACTAGCTTTATGGTTCAGTATGGCACCGTGAATAACCATGGAGACCATATGTTTATGATCTTGGGCCACTCAATCCCTAATGTTCTACCATGATGATTGCCCTTTGGACCTGCCCCTACGCTGGTTGCACTACATCAACCTGGAGTATGTAGATGAAGACCTGCCAATTGCTTATATGCTGTGTAGTAAGAAGGCTAAGGTGCTCCCTCTCTTGGTGGGAGAAGCCAATGGTATTCCTGTGTATGCTTCTTTCACAGTGTTCATACCACCAGGCTTGTAAGTAATTCATAACACTGGTCTATCACTTGCACTTCCCACTGGTACTCATGGGGAGATTCTTGGCATCCCCAATGCATCACAGTTGGAGCCATGGGTAGTAGTAGGAATCATCATGCCTAGCAATTAGGAAATCTTGGTGTTTCTGGCTAACATGAGTCAAAAACCAATGAATGTCTCCAAGTATTAATTTCTGGGCCACATACGTTTAGAAGAACATGGCAGCCTACAGGAAGCTTCTCCTTTTGCGGACTTCTTGGAGCTGGGCTTACCCTATGAGCAACCAAGAGTTCTGTCAGTCATCAGCTGTGAGTTGCTATCAAGCCTCTCCAAAGAGAAAAAGGACCTAGCTATGGATCTCTTTGCTCAATACAGGAATAGGTTTTCTAAAGATGACTATGACCTTGGGGATGCATTAGACGTAGCGCATCACATTGATACCCAGGATAGCCCCCCCAATTTGCTCTAGATAAATACAATGTAGCTAAGCTAATCATGCTGTGGCCAACAAAGAGCTCCAGAAACTACTGGGTAATAGACTCCTGGTTCCCAGCAAGAGCTTTTGGGCTGCCCCCTGCTGATTGTCAAGAAGAAGGACAGTAGTAATTGAGTAGTGATTGACTACCACCGTTTGAATGCAGTCACCAATAAGGACTCCTACCCTCTTCCTTGCATTGGTGATACGCTGGATTGCCTGGGAGGTGCCAAGTTTTTTAGAGCAATGGGCCTTATCAGTGGGTATTAGCAAATCAACTTGCCTTCTGCTGATCAAGAGAAATTTGCCATCATTACCAACAAAGGGCTTTTCCAACCCACAAGGATGCCCCAAGGCCTATCCAATGCACAAGCCACCTTCCAGAGAGCCATAGACGCAGTGATGGGAGATATCAAGCTATCCTGTGTCCTAGTATACCTTGATGCCATCAATGTCTTCTCCTGCACCTTTACCAAACACTTGGTCCATCTGGAGGAGGTTTTTAAATGGCTCTTAGCTGATAACCAAAAGCTAAAGCCACGCAAATGCAACTTCTTCAAGGAGCATCTAGAGTTCTTAGGTTTTATCATCAGTTGCTGTCGTAAATTGCGCCATTAATGCTATTTTGATATGGCCTTTGAATAGTAATATGTGTGAAGATCTGGTTGGTTTTGCTTTCAACTTTGGGAATTCCTTGCCTTCTGTACATGGGTCTGCTTTAATTTCCACCCATTATGGAATATTGTACCTGCCCTTGTCTGATCTTGGTATGACCTCACCCCAACGTGACCCCCTCTACCACGCTGTCTACCTAATGTGTGATCATCAATCCTTGTCTACTATTTAAGTAGAATCAATTCTCCTAATAAAGACAAGTTTATCCACATTTTTTTTGGCTTTAATAATCTTCAAGCTTTTCCTGTCCTTTTTGCCAAAAGGACTTTCATATTTTGTATCCCAGGAAATTAAGGTATGTGCCCTTAATTTTGTCCTGAAGACTAACCCAAGTCTAGCTTTAAACCTCAAATATTTTTTTATAAAGATTTCCTGCTGTGTCCTCCTGGATGTCACCCCAGGAGCCAAACACAACAAAATGGTACTCACTACAGGGGCTGCAAGCCCCTTGGTTACCCTGTTCCTACGCAAATTTTCTGGCCCTTCTCCCTTTGTTTCTGAAGTACCCAAACAACCTAAAGCTTATAGTCCTCCTCTAGAAGAAGACATCACCAATGCCCCCTCAACTCCCATGGTACTGGTGCTGTCCCCCAGGCCTGCATGGGCCCCCCTTCTAGCTTTCTCTCTCAACTACAAGAAAGCTTGTGCTGCTGTCCGCTCCCTGCTCCACTCTGTCACTGTGAAAATGCATACTATCTCTAGTCTCTGTCTCAGGTATGCTTCTGAAGACCTGTATTCCTTCCTCTTGGACTTTGGTCTCCCCCTGCGCTGATGGTGTCCATAGATACTATTGGCGTGTTGGTCAACCAGTTCATCCAACCTGCCTTGGTTCAACATCAACTTGCATTAGGATCCCAGAATCAACCATTAAATGCTGTAGCCACTGCTGTCTCAAACAACCATGATCAGAATATGGCATATCAAGAATGATCCCACAGTCTCTTTGCGTGTATTTCCAATAACCAGTGCAACTCACTGGCCTCCCAGAAGTACTTGACCGCCTCACTAAATTCCCTTTGTTCCTTGCTCCCTGGATACATCAAGGATCAATTATACAAATTGGATGAGCATCAAGCAGCGTGGCGTGGACAAAATGAGGCCTCTCTGCTAAAGCATTGTCAGGATTTTGAGACTCTGGTCAGCAAACTTAACCAATTCCAAGAACATATTAATTATCAACTTGAGTTGGTTGGAGCTCATATTGATACTTGGGGCCGCCATCTGCAGCATCAATATGGTCTGGATAAGGCTGCACTAGGCGACACTCTATACCAAGTGCAAAAATATGTGGATGATAGAGTAGCATTTATTGAGGTGACTCCTCCCCCTCCTCCTGTCAAGATCCCATCTGACTTTGAAGCCAAGGTATGGGAAGCAATATCCAAACTCAAGGCTATCACTTGGCGTCAATCTTCTTTTCAGAACCTCCCTCCAGTTGTACCTATGCCTGACACTTGCATTGCTTTTCTCACTGATCAAGTAGCTACTTTGCAAGGCAAAATTGAGTATTTAAGGCAACACCTCTCTAATTCCGAGGACTTGTCCTCAGAGTCTGAAGGTGAAGAAGAAACTGAAGTTGTTAATACTCCCGCTCAGAACAATCATGGTTGCTGCCCTGGTTTGGAAGGCCAACCCCGGGTCACCTGCGCATGTGCACTGGATCAGCTTGCAGAAGTAACAAATGATGTTGCTGATAGGAAGGACACATTGGAATGAGAGGTAAAAAACCTCTCCTGCTTTAATGCAACAATGAATGGACAGTTCATCCCCTTGGTTGCTCAGACCACTTCCCTGACCACTTGCCTCAACGGGATTGCTGGCACCTTATCAGTGCAAGAAAATAAGATTGACAAATTTGGAGCTGCTGCTGTCACCGCTAGGGATATTAGTGGACAGAACAGCTCTACCTTGAATACCCTAGAGGAAAGCATTCAACTCCTCTGGGCTATACAACCTGCTGCTGAATCCAAGTTTGAGGGCAATCCTCACATTAACGTCCTCAACCCAGGTGAAAACAGTCAGTCCTTGTCCTTGTCTGTCAACCCAAATTACAAGCCAACCTTCAAAAAGATATTTGATCCTAAACCCTCTTAATATTGCTGCCTTTCTAACAATTTACAAGACTGCAATGTGTAGGGCTACTGATGAACTCAAAAAAGAACATATCCTCACCTGTCTCCATCTCATATGCCAAGAAGTAGTGGTCCCCAAAATCCCCTCCATTTTCACTTGGGAGGACATGAAGCGCCTTCTTATTGAGGAGTTCAGAAGAGATCTCAGCTTGGAGGTCAAGAAGAATGCATTTATTCACATCACCTTTAAGCCCAAGGAAACCCTGACTGAGTTTGTGGTTTGCTTCTACATTGAAGGCCAACAGTTAATCACCAGTTGGCAGTTAACCCCCCGGGTAGCTTACACGGCTTGTTCAAATGCTTTGAAAGTGAACCAGCTTCTATGCTTACACTTTAAGGCACACAAGGATTCACTCACTTCCATGAAGAGTATTAAGACGCTCTTGAAAGACATGCATTTGACCCATGGGGGTACGGTGGTGCGTGAAAAAAATCCAGTAATGTTGGGACTACTTCTTGTACGCCGCACATTATAATGCTGGGTGCAGGTGGACAGACTAAGAGGCAAGGCTGTCATAACTGTGGCCAAATAAGGCACCACTTGCGTACTTGCACTAATCCTTGCGTGAAAGGTTGTGACCCCAAGGAACAGGCAGGAAAAGAGAGGTCAGCTTAGAAACAGAGACGCTCTCTGCTGACCAATCTCCCCTGTCTCCCCCTGATCCTCATTCTGATGAGGAAGCTCCATCTTCCTCTGGACCAACTATTCTTCACCTATTACACGGTCTCTCCAGTGATTCAGACCCTGAAGATTCTGATAGTGAGGATTCTGATAGTTATGGCTATTCTGTTCTGGCTGTTCTGGAAACTGTCTCTGTATTGTACAAGCTTTGCTCTGGGAAAACCACCCCCACTTCTTGAGCACCTTCAAGTGAAGCCAAAGCCATGGTGGCTTGCCCTTACCTAGCTCAAGCTCATTGACCTCCTGTCTTGGTTTATTCTTCTGAGGAAGCAGACAAGCTAGCCAAAGCTCTCTTCCAAAATATAACTGTATCTCTCCCACTACAGACTGTATATAAGGAGATTCCTGCCTTAATGTGCATGTTATCTAAATGTGAGAAGGAGCTAGAGGCTGCGCAAGATGTGTTAGCAGTCTTGCCCCCCTTTGGGAAAGATACAACCTGTGTGAAAGTATCAATCCAAAAGTTTAAAATCAAAGCCATCCTGTACACGGGTTCTCCAGTCAACGTAGTATCTTCAAAACTAATGAAGAAACTTAAGCTGGCCCCTGACATCAACTACACTCAGTTGTATGGCACAGCTGGCATGGCACAAACTTGGGCCATTGGTGCCTACTCTGCTCTATCTATGAGGTTTGGGAAACTCCTCATTGCTTCCCCCACTGTAGTCCTTGAGAACAAAAGCTATGACCTCTTGGTTGGTACACAATTCCTTTGAGAATATAACGGCAATGTGAACTTATGAGATGGATATCTTTCACTCTTAGGATATGAGGTCCCTTTGATTTTTGAGGAACCTCCGCGACTTCCCAGGAAACATCTTAAAACTTGTGTGCTTGAGCACCCTACGGGTATCTTCTCTCTCAAGTATAGGACTCACTCCTTAAACATGTGCACCCCTCCTCCTTCCTGCCCTGCAGAAAAAGGGGTACCGCTTCTTGCCCCAGCGGCTATCACCATTCCTCCAGGCTCCCAGGTAGCAATTGATTCTCAGATTTCTTACAAACTACCTGAAAAGTTGTTCTTGGAACTCTACTCTCCTGAATCCCTAAGCTGTAAAGAACCCTGCATGTGTCCTGTTATTCTAGATCAAACCCAAAAAGAGCCTGTATAATTACTACTTACTAAACTGACAGCCCTGCCCATGCAGGTGACCTGAGGCCAGGTTGTAGGGCATGATTGTATACTGGGGGTAGAACAAGTGGCATCCCTCTACCCTTTTGGGACTTTTAGTGATTTTAATCTACCTGAAGACAATCCTCAAGTTCTCTCCTTATTCACTGCTGCCAACTTCCCCCAATTGTCTCCCATCCAACCAAAAGACGTGTTGGACCTGCTCAATCAGTTTAGCAATATCTTTGCCTCTGGACCTACGGACTATGACATGGCTAAAGGGGTCATCCATCAGATTGATACTGGTGATGCACCCCCTTTTTCATGCCAAACCATACTGCCGTAGTAGGGTAGAGGATGCTCAGGTATCTAAGGAGCTTAAACAGCTCTTAGACACTGGGCTACTAGCTCCCTCTCAGAGCCATTGGGCCTCCCTGTTACTGATCCTCAAGAAGAAGGATGGAGGACACCGCATTGTAGTGGACTATTGCTGTCTGAACTCTCTCACTAAGAAAACTCATACCCCTTGCCCAGAATTGATAATGCTCTCAGACGGCTGGGTGGTTCCAAGTTTTTGTCAGCCATATATCTAGCCTCTGGATACTGGCAAATTAACTTATCTCCTGAAGATAGAGAAAAGGATGTGCTTATCACCTCAGAAGGCCTTTTTGAACCCACTTGTATGCCCCAAGGACTCTGCAATGCCCCTGCTACATTTCAACGGGCTATGGACTCCATCCTACAAGATCTAAAGCTCTCTTGTGTCCTTGTGTACCTTGATGACATCACCATATTCAGCACTACCTTTACCAATCATTTGGAGCACCTCAAGGCTGTCTTCATCAAGATCTGTAAATCTGGCTTGAAGCTCAAAACCTCCAAGTGCTCCTTCTTTAGAGCAACTCAAGTTCTTAGGTCATGAGGACACTCAAACAGGAATCTGCCCCATGAATAAAAAGGTGGAAGCCATTGACAAGATGCTACCTCCCACAAATTTTTGAGAGGTCCAAGTATTCCTTGGTATGATGGGCTACTACTGATAGTTCATACCTGATTTTTCTGAACTGAGTGAACCCCTTGTCTAACTGCTTCACAATGTCCCCTTTGAGTGGACTGACAGTCAGCAACAAGCATTCAAAAGGTTTAAAGCCAAGCTCAAAGAGGCTCCTATCTTGGTCTATCCTGATTATGATAAGGAGTTCATCTTGTATACTGACGCTAGTGAAGTAGCTTTGGGTGCCATCTTAGCTCAGCTTGACAACAAAGGCGTGGATTGACCTGTAGTCTACCCTTCATGGGTTCTCAATAAGCACAAGAAGAACTACAGTGACACTGAGAAGGAATGCCTGGCGGTACTGCATGCTGTAAAACAGTTTAGGCACTAAATTTATGGGACCCACTTCACGGTGGTCACAGATCACTCCTCCCTCAAATGGATGCAACAACTAAAGGAGCCTGAAGGTCAACTAGCATGTTGGGCTCTGCTTCTGCAAGGGTACAATTTCACTGTGATACACCGTCCTGGGGCCCAACATCAGAACACTGATGGCTTGTCAAGGATGCCAATACTAGTTATCCATCCCGCTGACGCTAATTGCCTATACAAATTAATAGGGTACTCTGACTCTTGGAGCACCGAGCCAGAAGACATTCAACTGGCGCTACAAGCCCTATCCAAGGACACTGTAATTTGAGATAGGCAGCTCTTCAAAAAAGTCAACAATGCCTATCTACCCTACGTTTGCCCTGGCATGAGGATAGCCATTATCCTCCAAGCTCACATTGACACTGGGCATGGGGGTATAGCCAAAACCCATGACTGGTTATGCAAGAACTTCTACTGGGAGAACATGCGCCTTCTGATCCCTGATGTTCTTGCCTCCTGTCATTTGTGCCAACTCCAACGCCCTCACCCTTCCCAACACCAATTCAAGCTCATCTTTCTAAGCATGATTTCCAAACTGTGAGTATTGATGCTGTTTGGCCTTTTCCTTGGTCTAGGTCTGGGTGTCAATTTATCTTAGTTGCCATAGACCATTTTAGCACATGGGTTGAAGCCAGAGCTACAAAAGATATAACTGCTAAAACCACTGCTAATTTCTTGCTGCAAGATATCTTCTACTGATATGGTTGCCCTTGAGTCCTGCTTTCTGACAATGGTACCAACTTTAATGCTTGCCTCATCACGTCTATTATCAAAGCTATGGGTACCCACTAATCTTTCTCTGTGCCATATAACCCTTCAACTAATGGAACTGTCAAACAATCCAATTCATCCCTGGTGTCCATAATGAGGAAACTCACGCTCTCTGACGCTGCCAATTGGTATATTTTCCTCCCTGCTGCCTTTTTTTGTATAGACTCAGCAGACATCAAGTGACTGGCTAGTCCCCCTTTGCCATGCTATATGAACAGGAAGCTACTAACCCCTCAATCTTGGGACCCCTGTTGATCAAAGTTGACGCCTCTGTCAATCCTGAAGCTCATGTCAAAGACTTGACTAACTGGATCATTGACATCCAAGCTACAGCCTTATCAACTGCTTATAAAGTCAAAATCTTTAGAACTCTCACCCTCTAATGCTTCCAGATCCCCCTCCCTGAGTACCAAGTAGGTGACCTAGTCCTCTACTATCAGGATTGCACTGGTGGATGTGCCCATAAGCTAGACTTCCTCTGGGTTAGGCCTTGTGAAGTCATCTACAAGAAGGATGTCAAGTATACTGTGAAGCTGCTGTCCTCTTACCGCCCCTTTGCTTGAGTTCATACCAAATTCCTCTGGAAATATCAACTCCCTATGTCCAATCTTGAGGGAGGAGATGTTGGAAATTGCGCCATTAATGCTATTTTGATATGGCCTTAAAATTGTGATATGTGTGAAGATCTGGTTGGTTTTGCTTTCAACTTTGGGAATTCCTTTCCTTCTGTACATAGGTCTGCTTCAATTTCCACTCATTCCGGAATATTTTACCTGCCCTTGTCTGATCTTGGTATGACCTCACCCCAACGTGACCCCCTCTACCACTCTGTCTACCTAATGTGTGATCATCAATCCTTGTCTACTATTTAAGTAGAATCAATTCTCTTAATAAAGACAATTTTATCCACATTTTTTTTGGCTTTAATAATCTTCAAGCTTTTTCCTGTCTTTTTTTCCAAAAGGAATTCATCATCTTGTATTCCAAGAAATTAAGGTATGTGCCCTTAATTTTGCCCTGAAGTCTAACCCAAGGCTAGCTTCAAACCTCAAATCTTTTGTTATAAAGATTTCCCGCTGTGTCCTCCTGGATGTTGTCCCCAGGAGCCAAACACAACAATTACTTGGATTGTCTTGAGTCTGACAGGGTGGCCAGCCATCTCTGAGTTTTGATAGTCTATGAGTACTTTAGTCCTTTTTTGCCTTCTGGTACATATATCCGGCTGTGTAGTAGCAGGGTAGATCCTTTTAATGAGAAACCTTTCTTGTGGTGGTGGCTCTCTGGGTTTGAGGTCAAGTTGGCAATGAGTTCCGCTGAGTACTTGTCTAGTTTCTGCACCTCTATTATGTTAGGCTTTTGGGCCATGATCTTCATGTACATCAGTTGGATGCCTATGCTGATGGGGTCAAGGATTACATGAGTGTTGTGGTCCTTGGTCTCAGCTGTTGTGGGAATCATATCTGCTCTTCTGCTCAGTGCATCAGGTACTATGTTGACTTTCCCAGGTTTATAGTCAATTGTCAGGGTGTAGTTGGCCAGCTCTAGAGCCCATCTGGCCTGTCTCTGGTTCAACTGTCTGGGTTTAAAGAAGTAAACCAAGTTCTTGTGGTTGTTTAGGACCTTTACTGGGAATTCAGCGCCACATAGGTACCAGCGCCAATATTTCAGGGTCTTCATTATTGCAACCAACTCCTTGTTGCAGATGGAGTAGTTTCCTTTGGCAGGCAGCATCTTATTGGATTGATATGCTACAGAATGTAGCATACTATCCCCTCCCTCCTGAAGAAGGACCCCTCCCACCATAAAGTTGGATGCATTGGTTTCCAGTACAAATGGCTTGGATGGGTCAGCTATTACCAGGACAGGTGCAGAGGTGAACGCAAGTTTTAGGCCCTCAAATGCTGATGTGCACTTTTCATTCCAAGCAAAGGTGACCTTGTCAGAGCAAAGGCAGGTCAGGGGCAGAGTAATATGAGAAAAAATTTGGATGAAATCCCTACAGTAGTTTTCCAGGCCCAGAAAACTTCTCACATCCTTTCTGCTTTTGGGCACAGGCCAAGCTTTTATTGCTTCTACTTTGTCCTGTGCCATAGCAAAACCATTGGTCTTTACCACATATCTCAGGAATTTGACCTCAGGCTGAAAGAATTCACATTTATTAAGTTGATATGTAGATTGGTCTGGGAGAGTTTTCTAGTATAAGTTCCAGGTGTTGGAGGTTCTCTTTGTGTGGCTTGCTGTAGATGAAGATTTTGTCCAAGTACGCGACAGAAAATTGGTCAAGTTATTCACCTAGGACAATATTGTCATCCTTTGGAAAGTGCTGGGGGGTGTTGCACAGGCCAAATGTCATTACTAGGTACTTGTACAACCCATATTGGGTTTTGAAGGCTGTCTTGTATTTGTCTCTGTCCTTGATTTGGATTTTATTAAATACATCTCTAAGGTCAATTTTTGAGTACACCTGGGCTCCAGTCAGTACATCACAGAGGCCGTCAGCGTTGGGATGGGGTAATGGTTCTTCACTTTAATGTTGTTCAGTTTCTGGTAGTTTACGCACAGACACATCCCACCATCTTTCTTTCCTACAAATAGCATGGGTGACAAGCAGGGGGCCTTTGAGACTTGGATGAAACCTTTTTTGTCATATCCTCCAGGTATGATTTCAAGGCCACTTTTTTGAAGTGGTTGCAGCTGTAAATGGGGCCGTGGTGTGGTTGGGTCCCTGGTAACAGGTCTATAGTGTGATTGTAGATTGAATGGATGGGTATTCTTGTGGCTTCTTCTTTTCTAAACACATGGTCTCATTTCTGAAGGGGGTAGGTAATGTTGAAAAAGCAGGCTCAACCCACCAGCAAGGTTCTGAGTAAGCAGGTTTGTGACCTGAAACCTGGTTATCCTGCCACTCAAAGCCAGACTAGGAATTCAACTTGAATTTCCAAATACAACAATATGAACAAATGATGATCCTTCACGGTGGATACCTCAGTTTGGTGCTTGACTCATTACCAGGATCAAGCCACCCCCTTCACCATTCAATTGTGTGATCAGCATAATCATTTCCTGTTATCCATGATTCATGTCAACTATATAGTTATCTCTCAATAAAGATTATTATCTAGCTTCTAAATATTTTCCCCTTGTAACTCTACTAAAAAAGCACAGTTACAACAGTAAGGTTCCCACACTAGGTTTCATCTTTATGGTTAAGAGTCTGTTGGGAGGGGTTTGTCCATGGCTTATGCAAAAAGGGGCGGTGTCACAAGATTCAGGTTAGCCTAATGTGGCAGTTTGTTTGCAATATTTCAGGACCAGGCCATGTCTGTTAGACTAACAATTGCCCAGTATAAGGGGAGGGATAGTCTTGGAAAGAGGATCAGGGACAACAGGCACACATTATGTCCAATTGTCAACAGAAGTTATTTTTCACACTCATGACCAGTGTCCAGAGAGCTGTTTCCTATGACTACTTGTAGGCTACGCTCTGAAACTGTCAAGCCTAGTTCCTTTGCCAGGCTGGTGTCAATGAAGCTTTCATCAGCTCCTGTATCAATAAAAGCTTTGATCTGGCGCTTGTTCCCCAATAGTTCTATGGTCACTTGGATGAATTTGTAAGACTGAGATGATGTTTTTACTTGCACCAGTGAGATTAGAGCAGTGCTCTTCTTAGGGCAGGCTCTGGTCAAGTGTCCTGCCTCATGTCAGTGGAAACAGAAACCTCCCACAGTAGTGTTGTTGAAGCTCTTCAGGTGCCATTCCTTTTCTGTTGGGGGTCAGTGTTTGGCTTTGGCGGGTCTGGGAGGGGCCAGCATTCTCTTGGCTCACACTAAGGCCCTTGCACAGGGGAACTAGATTTTCTAGGCTGAGGGTGGGTGGGTGGTGCTTCAACAGGTTTTTCATTGCTAGATTGACTCCTTTTTGAAATATAATGGCTGCCAGTTTGTCTTCCAGTTGAGTGCATGTCTTTAGTTTAAGGAATTTTTCAATGTATGCTTGGATGGGGAAGGCGCCCTGCCAGATTTCCAACAAGGAGTTCAGGGTGTAATATCTGGTGTTGCGGTCTTCCCCTGTGGCCATCAACTTGGCTTTGAACTTGGTATAATCTAGGCAGAATTCCAGGTCTTTGGCCGTGGCTTTGCCAAACCAATCAAGGACATCCTCCAATAGCATGGTTGCTACTCCAAGCACCTTTTTGATGTCACTGGAATAGGACGGGGCATTGGAATTGAAAATGTAGTTGGAGCACTGGCATGGCACGGCAGGCCTTCTCAAGAGTGAGTTTTCCCATCTGGGGCATCTCCACTTTGGTAAGAGATTGGTTGGCTATCACATTCTGAACCTGAGAGGAGGGACCTTTGGCAGCGGAGTCTGATTTCTTGGGGTTGTTCAGTTTCATGTTTGCATTCTTCCACACAGAAGAAATTAGGTTCTTGGACATCATAAATGTGTAATAAGTGATTATCATTACAAAAACATACAAGATGCCCCAATAATAATCAATATCTTGGGGATCAGGGTACCAGGCTTAAAGTAGATCATTATAATGTCAGGGAATCAACCCTGATCTGCCAGCTTGCTAGTGTTTGGAAACTGGCAGGTTGCAGAATGGGTGGACAGGGCTCACCAAAGAATTGACGCTAACTTAATGAGGTAGGACATTGACTTTCCCATCCACAACCACAGACCGGCAGCAGGACCAATAGTATCTATTACTCATGTGAGAGTAATAGATACAATCCCAAAAAGCTTATTGGTATGGTCCAGTGGGAGCTTGGTGGCAGAAGCAGGCATTGGTTTAGGGGAGATGGGTGGTTCCATGTCTAATTGGTAGGCAGGAAGAAAGTTGTATTTATCTCTGAACAGGTGGGGTTTGGTAACATACCAAGGGCCTTCTTAGTTGTATCTGGTTAACTCTGTAGTTCTGGCCAAGAGATCCTGGGCTAGTATATTGTTGGCAGTATAGTCCTTGTACTCAGGCTTTAAGTTGTACTCTGTGAAATGAACAGGACCAAATGGGACACCTGGAGGGTGGTATCTGGCTGGCAGGCTGGCAGGAGGGTCAGATGATCTTCAAGTTAACTGGCAGATGACAAGAATAAAATACAGCAAAGATTGGGGAAACTAATATCTCATACCCTCAATTTAAAAACGACAATGGGGATTGATCTTGGCCTGGCAGGTATTTATACCACACTGCCAGGCTTCATTTCCTGGTTGAGTTTTCTGATATTGGGCGGCTTGGCATTGGGGGTCTTAGATGGCAGTGTGGTGCTTGGCACTGGCAGTTTGCCACTGGCCACTTTGGGATGAGAATACTGTGAACCTTCTGTTTGTCAATTTGGGTATTGGGTGCCTCTTCAGGTTCAGTGCCTCTTCCTGGGCTTCAGGGAAGTTTGGATACTTTCATTGGGAAACTTGCGCATTTCACCAAGCAAACCGCTGGTGTCAGGTATTGGCACCTTGGGGGAATTCCTGTCATTTTGCACTGGTGGTTTGTCTGCAGAATCCTGCCAGACAGTTAAAGGTTTGGGTCCTGGCAGGTTGGCGGGTTGGCAACAACTTTATCAATTGGTAGTGGGTTATTGGGTTCCCATCCTATGGATCTGGCAGTCTGCAAAGAGTTTTATCCAGTGTTTGACTCTGGTTCCGTATTTTGGGATTCAGGAGCATCTAAATTGTCATTCCTGACATCCACCACCAAACTTTACATTTATCATGGGGGTTCATCATAGAATTGAGAAACATGAGGTTAGGTGGCCAGGACGCCTTGGTTTTGGAGCAGTGAAATGGCACTATTGCTGTAGAGTCACTCATTGGCTGTATCTTCAGGAAAGGTTTCTTGACCCTTCTGTTCTTGAACCGTAGTCATAGGGGCAGCCTTCAGGTCTGCGTTTTCTTCAGGTGGTGAATCTTGATTGGTCATCTGGGTATACTTAAAACTCATGAAGCTAATAATAGAGATTTCTTTGCCTTCACTAGATAATTTGTCTTGTATTTCATCAGGGTCTTTGGCTTTCAAGTTTTTGCTGGTATTGATAAGGAGCGCCTTTTGGGGAAGCTTCAAATATGGAATTAGGAGAGAAGAGAAGTATCTTTTATTGGATAATATTTTAGACTTATATAGATTGGGCTGTGGAAGAGATTTAGTTGGATCAAACCTAGGGGTTGGTCATGTATGGGATGGGTTCAAGCCACTGGATACTTGGATTGCCATGTGATATTGCTTGGTTACCATTCTTGGTATGTTGAATGGTATATTAGAAGGGCACCAAATTGGGTAATGGCTGGATGTTAAGTAGGTTGGCGGTAGCCAGAATGCTTGTACATCCAGACCCTCAACACCTCCCCCTTAAGGGGTTACTCTGGTGCATCAGGAGGGAGCTTTGTCTTAACAGCTGACGCCTGATGCTCCTGGAGTTGTTTACTAGTTGGAACCAGTCTGGTTGAGTGTTCTCCTTTACTAAGGCAGAGACAGGTTCTGTGATAATTCTTGACAATTGGGGTTTTGGTACCTTGGGATTTTACTAGATAAGCGTTGTGATCTGGTCTGTACTTGATGATTATTCCTGGTCCCCTGTGTACTGAGTCTAGTTTCTTTCTGTTTCCTGCTAGAACCCAGACAGGGGAGTCAATGGGAAGTGGTTCCTCTGTGAAGGTTACCTTTTGTGTTTTGAGCCTTTATATTTCTGCTATTTTAGCTTTGAGGCGTATGTGTTGTAGATTTGGTACTTGTTCTACTGTGGGGGGTTTCCCTGGGGGATCTTTATTTATGGCTGCTTGTTGCAGGTAATTATTTCTGGTTTTTATCTGTAGGTTAGCTCAAACGGTGAATAGCCTGTTCATTGATTGGTGCGGACCGGGGATACTAATAATGCATGTTTCACATATAGTGGCCATGTGTCTTTGGCTTTGCCATCCATTATTTTCTCTAGGGTCCCAATAAGTCTGCAGTTTAGGCGTTCTACTCTGCTGTTGTCCTGTGGCCTGTATAGAGAGGTTGTGGAATGTTTAATATTTTTGGATTTAAATTGTTGACATTTACTACGTGACCTGATAACTCAGTTGCTCCATCAGTTATGATGTAGTCTGGAGTGCTGTAGTTAGCTATGATTGCTTTGTTAATGAATCAGTTTATTATTTCTGCTTTATGGTCCTTTGTTGCCCAGCAGATGGGCCAGAGTGTGGCAAAGTTGATAGCTACAATTAAGAAACGTTGGTTTTTTTTGTTTCTGGGAAGGGGCCACTACATCTAGCCCCCAAACCTTGAATGGTTCAGGGTCCAGTAATGGGTTGACTGTTGGCTGGGGAGCCTTTGTGCTGGTGTATTTCTTGCACACTGTGCACTTTTTCAGAACATCAACTATATCCTGTTTGAGGTTGGACCACCATACTATCTCTTTTAATGTGAGCTATAGGTTGTTAGCCTTTGTATGTCCTAGTAGGCAGTGACGTCTTTATATGGTGTCAACTCTTTGTAAAATTGGGATGTATGGGACATGTTTGTTGTTAATAATATGGTATACAGTGCTATTTGATACATGGAAATACTTTTTGTTCCTTACTAATGTATTGTGGGTCAGTTGGTGTATTGAGGGGTCTTTCCCTTTGGTTTAATACTCAGTGTTGTATAGGTTTGGCCAGTCAGGGTCCAGGTGGTCAGGATGATCCTCTCTTGGCTGGCATAGTCTAGAGAGAGCATCATCTGTGACCAGCTCTGCCCCCTTTTTGTATTGTATATCTAAATTGAGCTGTTCCAGCAGGGACATCTATTTGGCTTGTTGATGTACAAGTGCATTCTGAGTTTTGAAATATATTAAGGATTTATGGTCAGTTAGTACTTGGACGTTTAAATGTCCTTCCAGATAACATCTCCATTTTTTGCATGTGTGATATATTGCTAGCAATTCCTTATTTTTTATTGGTTATATCTGCTCAGTGTTGGTTAGTTTTCTACTTTTGTAACATACTGGCAGGAAGCCTTGCTGCCCTGGCTGGCAGATGCGCAGGACTGCACCAATGGCGGTGTCACTGGCATCTGACTTGAGCTTGTAGCACCTGTTGTTATTACAGTATTGCAAGATTGGTGCTTCAATCAGAGCTTGTTTTAATAGTTGGAAATTCTTGTCACATTCTGGTGTCCAGATGAATTTCTTTTTGGCATTACCCTTATTTAAGTCATTGATTGGTGTGGTGAGTTTCCCGCAGTTTTTGATGTATCTCCTTAGGTAAGCTACCATACCAAGAAAGTATCTAACTTGTTTAATAGAGGTAGGGAGTTGCATGTTATTTATGGCTTTTATTTTGTCTGGATCTGCTTTGATGCCAACTGTCAGAGATAATGTGGCCCAAGAACAGATGTTCCTTTTCCATAAATTAGCACTTTCTTTGTTTTGCGTAAAGTTTGTGCTTTGCAAGTCAATTGAGTGTCTTGTGGACATGCATGAGGTATTCCTCTTTTATTTTGAGAATATGATGATATTGTTGAGGTAGCATAATGTATTTAAGAGTCCGTTTAGTGCTTTGTTTATTATGTTGACAAACGTTGCAGGAGCGTTGATCATCCCAAAGTTTATTACCCTACCCTCAAAGGATCCAAATTGTATACGGAACACAGTCTTTGGTATGTTTTTTTCCTTTACTTCAACTTGGTTGTAACCTGAGGTGATATCAATTTTGGAGAAAAATTGGGTCCTGAGAGTCTTGCAAACAGATCCTCAATAAGTGAAAGAGGGTATTTATTCTTTACTGTGCTTGCATTTAGTGCTCTGTAGTCAGTTACTAGACGCAGAGTGCCTTCCTTCTCCTTTACAAAGAACACTGCTGCCCCCCATGGGGATTAAGACGGGCAAATGAATCCTTTTGCTAGATTGTCCTCAATGTGTGTTTTGAGGGTTTGGGTCTCCATGGGAGAGAGTCTGTAGAGGGGTGCAGGTTTGGGCATGGCTTTACATAGGTCAATGCCATGTTTGACCTCTTGTTTGGGGGGTAACTCTGTGAGTTCTTCTTTGAATACATGGGTGTACTCATTTAGGAGTGCTGCAAGTTCTGGGCATTGGATTTATTGTTTTTTGTATATTATTGAATTTGGTGTACCTCATTATGTGGAGGATACTATCTCTAGTTAGACGTTCTGAGTTGTCTTGGTTTATGACCTGGACAAATACTGTTTCTCTTAGAATGAGGCTGTTGGGTTCTTTGAGGATTTTAAAATTGACTCCGTTGTGTTTGATGGTCATGGTTTTTGTTTTCCAACATACACTGGGGTTCACTCAGGTGAATCAGTCTATGCCTGCTATAATGCTGTAGTTTATGTTGTTCATGACAAGTCCTTTGATGGACGTTTGTATGCCTTGGAGGTCAATTCTGAAGGGAGTTTTTTAGCCTTTGAGTAGAATCTTTGATTTTTCTGCCATTCTGGCATATTTGAAGTTGGATTTGACAACTGTTATTTTGTACTTGGTTACAAATGGTTTGCTAACCATGGTGGTTTGTGCACCAGAGCGAAATAAAATTTTATGTGTATGTGATTTTTTAAGTGCTTGTATAGACAATAAGTTGTGAGCAATCTTTAATTTTTATGTTCATAAAAATGGAGGATTGCGGGACACATGGGATGTGAGCAGCAAAGTTTGTGCCTTGGTACAATTTCTTGTAAAGTTGGGAAGAGACAGGGGCACTTAAGTCTGTTCCCCCTCTTCTTTTCCCTTTTCCTCTGTTTTGAAACCTTCAAGGTCAGAGAATGTAGGGTCAGATTCATAATGGGTTGCTGTCTCAGCATTGTTTACTTCAGTGGTGTCCTCCTTCTTGGGACAGGAGCGGTTTGCACTTTGGCTGTGAATGCCATTGTTGCAATTGAATTTGCTGTTGCTATGATTGGTGTTTTGGAGTTTGTTGCCATTGGAGTTTTCTCTGCCATTGCTGTTTGAGGAGTGATTGCTGTTGCGTGCAGCATATTCCATATTTGGGCATTTTTCTGCGCACTTGGCTTCTGCAATGAGCGTGGGCATGAAGGTGTTGGCCTCTGGGCAGATAAGGGCAGCAACTGAGGTTTTTTATTCTGTTGATGAATAATGCTCTAGTGTGTACGTTATCAGCTTGTGCTGGGTTTTGGATTTTGCAGCGTATTTCCTCAAATTCATTGGCGTAAGCTGTGATAGTGGTCTTCTGAGAAAGACTGCTGAGCTGTATTGCAATGTCTTGGAGGGATTTGGTGATGCGGAAATTGTGCGTGATGTCCACTTTGAACTCTTCAAAGTTGTCAAGCTGGTTGTCAGCTTGTGAGCCAACCCAGGTGACAAACCAGTTAGTTGTGGCCTTGTACAGGCGCTTGCTGGCTTCCTGGACCCATTTTTCATGTGGGATGCGGCTGGCGCGGAGTTTAGCAGCTGAGTGGTCTAGCCAGTTGATGACATTTTCTTTGTTTTTACCAAAGAACTTGTTGATACCAATGTATTTGGTGTTGTCAAATTCACCTGTGATAGGTGGCTGTGTGTTTGTTTGTGGTTGAAGAGAGCAACTGTATTGAATTATCTTGGTGCATGCTTTGGGCATGACCAGACCTTCAAATACAGTGCATCCACTAGGTATATCTTTGTCAATGTTGTGGGTGCAAAGAAGTATGTTTTCCAGGTCTCCTGGGATGTGGCCTGGTTGAGTACGTGAGCAAAGGTGGGTGGGTTTTGGTCAGTCATTTTCTCTTTTCATGGGTGTGGTCAAAAAAACTGTAGCTGCTACCAGTGATAAGGAGCGCCTTTTGGGGAAGCTTCTAAATATGGAATTAGAAGAGAAGAGAAGTATCTTTTATTGGATAAATTTTTAGACTTATATAGATTGTGCTGTGGCGGAGATTTAGTTGGATCAAACCTAGGGGTTGGTCATGTGCAGGATGGGTTCTAGCCACTGGATACTTGAATTGCCATATGATATTGCTTGGTTACCATTATTGGTATGTTGAAAGGTATATTAGAAGGGCACCAAACCAGGTGATGCCTGGATTTTAAGTATGTTGCAGTAGCCAGAATGCTTGTACATCCAGACCCTCAACAGTATCTTTGCCCTTGAAGGGCATTTGCGGCCTCAGCTTGAGGGAACTTGATCCCAATAAAACATGGGTGGTTGGTTCTTTGATCTTTGGGGCTGGCAGCGCACAAGTGATCAGGACCAGGGTTTGAGGCCCGCTCTTGTTCCCAGGTTTTGAGAGGAGAAAAATTATCAATCCTGAAAGTTGGGTTTGACACTACCACATTTTTTAAACAGATTACATCTCTAGTACAAAGACAGCAAAGAGACAAAAAAAAGTGAAAATGTCCCTGTTGTGATGCTATGATATATGAGTTGAGATATAATCTTAAATTTACATAATCCCAAGCTATAACATGAAAAATAGTCACTATCATTACATTACAAGTTAAATGCAATTGCATGTAGAATTTATATAAATTTTGACATATAAAAAAATAATTCAATCTATTATAACCAACTTAATCTTTGCAAAGCCAGAATCTGGCAAAATAAAACCTTGTTTTAGCAACTATCTACCAGTTTAACATTATGTGGCACATTCACTTGATAACAAATTCTCTGATAGCCTTGATAAAAAGAAGATTGTGAAGGATCAAGTTGTGTGAGAGATAAGATAAACTAACTCAGTTTGGCTTCTATCTGGGAGGCAAAAGCCACTATAATACCAACCAGTGCAACACTGGGATGATTACTCAAACAGGGGTCCACAAGGATGCAGAGAGAGACATCTGAGGAAGGTAAGCATTCAATCTTATCAATAATATTGTAGTCAACAACCAAGGTGTCAGGATACCAGGAGTACCATGGAGCTACAGCAGGTGAGGGAGGAGTCAAAGCAGGTACTGGCATGGCCCACCAGATGATGGGACCTAACTTTACCAGGTAGGAAAGGGCTTTACTAGCCAAAGCCCAGGGCCCAGCTGCTAGCAAGGCAGAGTCAACCAATCCTGTGAGCGCCAGGTGAAGCACACCAGTAATTGACTACTCTGGCCAGTGGCATCAGAAGTGGGTGGGGTTGAGATGGTTGGTTTGGGTGTTGGGGGTGGTTCCATAGGAACCAAGTAGGCATCAGGATTTTTATATTTCCCTGTTGAAGATCAAAGGGTAAATGGTGTGTGCTTTGCTGTCATGGACAATTTGGTAGGGTTTCTTGGGGGCGTTTGGGCAGGTGTACCACTGCAAGTCTTCCAAGGTCCAGGGTTTGTGATTATTATTGTGGGGATACTCAGTGAAGTGCACAGGGCTAAATGGAGCTTCAGGTGGGCAATAGTAGTCAAAGGCTTCAGTTTCATCAGCTGTTGCTTGGCTATCAATTCCTGAGGATGGGTGCTGGTGCTTTGTGGATTGCAGATGGAAGAGTATCAAAAGTATGTAAGGAATCAGATGGGTGAACCAAAGGTTCATAACCACTTTATTTGGTAAGGATGATAATAAAGAATTTTCAGGTGCTTCTGACTTATATACTTACTCACATACAAGTGCCTCTGGGCATTCTTCTGGTGCTATCTGTGTGGAAAGGCTTGGAATCTCAGGTTTTGCTGTTTGGTTGGCTGCTTCATGGTCATTTTTGGGGTTTTCAGGAACAGTTGTTTGGCTTCTTGGTGGTTCATCTTGGCTTGGCTGGTCATTGGCTCTGACAGGTTTGGTTTCAGGAGTCATGGGGTTTTATACATCTGGTCATCATTTTTGGACTGGCTTGACAGGCATTCTTGAGGCAAATAAACTTGATTAAAAAAGGGGTTCCCAATTGGGAACCCCAAATTACTTGATGGAGGGTGGGCTTAAACTGGGTTTACTGGGCAGCTAAAATTAGCCTACCCAGGCCCAGTCAAACCCATCCAGGCTTGGGTATAGCTTTTGGGGCCCAGGATAGGCCCTGCAGCTGCCACCAGGGCAGTAATGATTCCTGCACCTGGATTTTTGCTTTTTGAAGCAGATCCAGATGCAGGTGAATCTCTCCTGCCTACTAGCCCCGCCTGGCAGCTAGATGCAGGTTTGATTCCCGCCTGGGGCCTTGAAACTGTTAATTTTGTAACACTATCCCCTTCTAACCCCAACTTGGCTTTCTTTTTCTCCTAATACTGGCTAACAGCATCAGCTGTGTTGATGAGATTGCCAGCTGGTTCCCAGGTGCTTTCCTTGGGCGGGTATCCTAGCCACTTAACATAGTACTGTGGCTTGTGGTAGTGGGTATGGTTGCTGTGTATATACTCTACTTTGTGTTCAAGGAATCCCTACCAGGATGGGCAGAAGTGCAGTCTTCAGTTTCTGGTGGGGAAGAGAGGTTCCATCCTTTTTGAACAGCAAGGATTGGTGAAACATATCATGTATTTTCCATTTGTCAGGTAACTTCAGACAGTAGGCTACTTTGCCTACTTGGCCTGTGATCTGATGGGGGCCACTTCTTTGGTGAGCTAAATTCCAGCATGGAACATTTAGGATATGTTCCTTGAGCCAATATAGACCTTGTCTCCAATCTCTAGCAGTTTTCCAGGGGTTTGCTTTTTGTCAGTAAAGGCTTTATAGGTCTGTACTGCGCGGTTTAGGTTTTGGGAAAAGGTCATCTGGGTCTTGTAGATGTAATCCATCCAGGTTCTACCTGCTTTGTTATACCCCTGGTTTCTAATCTTGGGGTCCCAAGTGGGGTCAAATCCGTAATTGGCTTTGAAGGGAAACATCCTGGTGGATGCGTGGTCTTTGCTATTGTACATGTACTGGGCCGTGGATAATAGGTCTTCCCAGTTGTCTTGATTGGCATTTGTGTAGCATCAGAGATACTGTTCCAAAATCTGGTTTACCCGTTTGGTTTGGCCGTTGGTCTGGGGGTGATAGGAAGTGGACACACATCTTTTGATTCCTAGTTCTTTCATCACTTGCGCCCAATAAT
Organism: Entomophthora muscae; assembly: GCA_014839935.2. Classification (NCBI taxonomy): domain Eukaryota; kingdom Fungi; phylum Entomophthoromycota; class Entomophthoromycetes; order Entomophthorales; family Entomophthoraceae; genus Entomophthora; species Entomophthora muscae. The sequence continues at coordinate 20,973 of QTSX02002450.1, read as the reverse complement.
GAGATTTAACTGTGGTCCTTGGTCTGTCACTATTTCTTCTGGGGTTCTGTGTTGGGTGAGTATCCAGTCATGAAAGTGACAGACGGTTTCAGCAGCAGTGCAATGGGTAGTGATGGGGACAAAGTATACCATTTTGGTGAAACAATCAACAATCACTAGGATTGCATTATAGTCCTTGGAGGGTGGGAGTTTGACTATGTAGTCCATAGATACTGATTTCCAGGGGCCTGAAGGGATGTCTAGAGGGCAGAGGAGACCTTCTGGTTTATAACGTCTTGTTTTGGTGTGCCTGCATGTCTTGCAGCCCTCAATGTAGTTGATAACATCTGTGTCTATCTTGGGCCACAGGTAATTCCTTTTTGATGCTTTGAAGGTTTTTGTGGCGGCCTGGGTGGCCGGCTAGTTCTGAGTTGTGATAGTCTTTTAGGATGAAAATCCAAGCCAACCCTTCTGGTACATAGATTCTTCCTTGGAAAAGTAAGGTGATTCCCTTTAGTGAGTAACCTCTTTTTTACAGGGAGCTGTCTAGTTGCGTTGAGAGTTCTGAAACCATGGTCTTGGCAGCAGGGTCTTTTTCCTGGGCTTCTAATACATCTAATTTCTTAGCAACAATTTTCGGGTAGATTAGCTGTATTTTTCAACTATTTTTATCCAACAGGGTATGTGTGCTGTGTTTTCTCAACTCAGTGGAGGACAGGATCAGGTTGGTTCTTCTACTTAGGGCATCTGGAACAATGTTTACTTTGCCAGGTTTATAGTCAATTTCTAGTACATAGTCCGCCAGTTCTAGGGCCTATCTTGCTTGTTGTTGGTTAAGCTAACGTGGGTTGAAGAAGTAGACCAAGTTTTTGTGGTCTGTTAGGACTGTTACTGGGTGCTCAGCGCCACATAGATATCTGCGCCAGTGCTTCAGGGTCTTTATTATTGTCAACATTTCTTTATTATATATAGGATAATTTCCTTTGGCAGGGATCATCTTTTTGGAGTAATATAATACAGGATGTAGCATAATATCCCCTCCTTCCTGAAGAAGCACCTCTCCCAGGGCAAAGTTGGAAGCTTCAGTTTCCAGGATGAACAGTTTTGTGTGGACAGGTATGGCCAACACAGGTGCAGAGGGGAAGGCTTATTTCAGGGCATCAAAAGCAATAACACAGTCAAGGGTCTACTCAAACTAGACTTTGTCCAAGCAAAGGCTGGTCAGGGGAAGGTAATCTGAGAAATATTTTGATGAAATCTCTACAGTAGTTTGCTAGCCCCAAGAAACTCCTAATTTCTTTCCAACAGGTGGGGGTGGGCCAGGCTGTGACTGCATCCATTTTATCTTGGGCCATGACTTATCCCCCAGTTTGTGCCATGTAGCCTAAGAATTCTACTTCAGGTTGAAAGAACTCACACTTCTTGAGTTTGAAGTGGAGGTTGGCAGCTGCTAGTTTCTCCAATATGATGTCCAGTGGTCGGAGGTGGTCTTCATGTGTTTTGCTATATATCAGGATGTCATTGAGGTACACCACGCAGAATTGGTTGAAGTATTCTCCAAGGACTGAGTTAATCAATCTCTGGAAGGTGCTAGGGGCGTTGCATAGCCCAAAAAGCATGATCAGGTATTCATAGAGTCCATATCAAGTTTTGAAAGCTGTTTTGTATTCATTGACATCTTTGATTTGGATTTGGTATAAAGCGTCTCAGAGGTCAATCTTAGAGTATACTTGCGCCCCAGTCAAGATTTCACAAAGGTCATTGGCATTAGGTATGGGGTATTGGTTTTTCACTGTGATTTTGTTCAGCTTCTGGTAGTTTATACAAGGTCTCATTCCCCCATCTTTCTTCCCAACAAATAGTAAGGGAGAAAAGCATTGGGCCTTTGAGACTCAGATAAATCCTTTCTTGGTCATGTCTTCAATGTACACTTTCAAGGCCACTTGTTCTTTGTGTTTGCAACTATAGATGGGTCCGTGCCTAGGTTGTGTATCATGGAATAAATCAATGGTGTGGTTTTAGATAGAGTGCTCAGGTAGTTGAGTTGTTGCCTCCTTGCTAAAGACACTGGCCCATTTCTCAGGGGCTGGGGGAAGCTTTCCTGAGCACAGGTCCAACTACATGGTCATGAGTTTTGTGGGAGGTGCTGTGTGTGGGCTTAGCTGAACGGGTACAGTGTCAGGGCTAGGGCCTTTTCCCAGGGCTACAGTTTGGTTGTGATGGTTCAGGATTGCACCATACTTGTCAGCCCAGGAGTCTCCAAGTATTATGGGGTGTGGAAATCCTTTCAACAATATAACAGACAAGGGGTAAGTGTTTTTCCCAATCTTCAGCTCAAGGTGCTGGTTACACTCTTGGCCAATGTCTGTTGAATCTTTTCCTATAGTGACTTGGAATTAAGTATCTGAGGGGATGATCCCTAGCTTGGATGCCAATGTGGGGTCAATGAAACTTTCATCAGCTCCTGTGTCTAAGAAAGTTTTACATGAAATACTTTACCTCCTAATTCTAGGGTCACTATGATATACTTATAAGACTGGGAGGTAGTGTTTAATTGGGCAAGGTAGCCTGAAGTTTGGTTTCTTCTGGGACAGGCCCTGGTCTGGTGCCCTGCTTTATGGCAGTGGAAACACAACCTGTCTCTGTAATGTTGTTGCAGCTCCTCAGGTGTCATGGCTGGTCTGGCTGCAGTGGGGTCCATGGGGGCGGTGCTGTGGGATTCTTGGTTTAAGCTTAGTCCTCAGCAGAGTATAATCAGTTCTTCTAACACAATTTTGTGGGTGGTGGTGCTTGAGGAGGTCCTTTAAGCCTGGGTTCACGCCCTTTCTGAATAGGATGGCGGCCAATTTGCTGTCCAGCATAGCACAGGTCTGTAGTTTGGTGAACTCTTCTACATAGGTCTGAAGTGGGCAGCTGTTTTTCTTTAACTCCAACAGAGTCATGAAGGCAAAGTGTTGGGTATTCTGGTCCTCTCATGGGGCCATTAGTTCAGCTTCAAATTGAGCATAGTCTAAAAAACTTCTATGTTGTTGGTGGTGGCTTTGCCAAACCAGTCTAGGACATCCCCTGTTAGCATGGAGGCTACTCACAAGATATTTACTGTGTTGTTGGAGTAGGCAGTGGCATTGGCTAGTAAATATAGTTACAGTACCAACATTGCTCTTGTAGCTTCCTCTAGGCTGAGCTGCTCATATGGGGCATGGTCACATTGGAGGTGGTTTGGTTCACAATAATGTTCTGTACTTGTGAGTAGGTTGCTGTGGTTGGGTCTTTGCTCTCTGGAGCAACCTTGGAATCATCCATGGTCGGGGTTGTTCTCTTCCACATGAAGGAGATTCAGTATGATAGCCACAAATAACAGTAATAAGTGATAATCATAAAAGCAAACATACAAGTATTCCCAAGTGCAAATAACATCTTGGGGCCCAGGTTACCAAGTTTGGGGTAGATTGTCATAATGTCAGGATACCAGGAGTACCGTGGAGCTCCAGCAGGTGAAGGAGGAGTCAAAACAGGTACTGACATGGCTCACCAGATGATGGGACCTAACTTTACCAGGTAGGAAAGGGCCTTCCCAGCCACAGCTCAGGGCCCAGCCGCTGGCAAGGCAGAATCAATCAACCCTGTTAGCGCTAGATAAAGCACTCCCATGAATTGACTACTCTGGCCAGTGGCATCAGAAGTGGATGGAGTTGAGCTGGTTGGTTTGGGTGTTGGAGGTGGTTCCATGGGGACCAGGTAGGCAGCAGAATTGTTGTATTTCCCATTGGAGATCAAAGGGATTATAGTGATTTCTCTGCCGTCACAGAAAATTTGATAGGGCTCCTTGGGGGTGTTTGGGGGTGTGTACCACTGCAATTCTTTCAATGTCCAGGGTTAGTGATCAGGGTTTGGGGGATACTCTGTGAAATGCACAGGGCTAAATGGAGCGTTTGGAGGGTTGTTGCAACTGAACCAATGAGGATTCAGTATTTGGAATTGGGGAAGACAACGGTCCAATGGAAAGGACAGAATAATAAGAATAAGGTTTGTTTATTGAGGAACATTGTAATTAATATACCATATGGGAAAAGCCATAAGGTCACAAGGGGGTGGCATAGTGGGAAGTTCCATGTAAGGTTTGAAGCCAAGGAATAACTTGTGTAGGGATCAGCAAGTTGAATTGGCAGCGCTCCTAATTAGGACAAAGTACCCACCATTTGATATTGCCATCAGATTTAATTTATAATGTTAGATACGTCAAGGGGTGGCTCATCAAGCGCCCCCTGTGTATTGTAAGATATGTTAGCAGGTGAGTCTGGAAACTCAGTTGCAACACCCCCCTTGCCCCCTGCTTGTTGTCAGACACCAGGACTGGAGTCTATGGAAGGTCTGGGAAGGTCTGCACAAACAACCTTTGTGTGGGAATGGCGCGGCAGGGGCGCAAGCAATCATGGTGGAGCTTCTTGGTGTTTCCTTGGGCATCTTCAAGTTGGTAGGTGTGATTGTCATAGACAGCAGCTATCTTGAAGGGCCCTAGGTGGCTGGGTTCTAACTTGGCAGAATTGGATTGAGGGTGTAGATGGGGTCACCTACAGTGTATCTAGCTTTGAGGTGCTTTGTCCCTCCCGCAATCTGCTTGTGTTTGGTTTCCCAGGCTTTGGCACGCCACTGGTCTAGGGATGGATTTGTTACCAGGAGAGGCTTTTTAGAAACCTTGGACTGTAGCTTTCCCTGTTCCACCCCGGTCAGACTGTCAGGTGTTCTGAAAGCCAGGATACTGGGGCTGACCCCGTGCCCCTGTTGATTCTTGCTCAAAGGATGAGTAGAGCAGTGGGCAGGTGTTCAGTCCATGTGGTGTTGAGGTGCTCTTGTGAGAGCTTGGCAATCAGTTGAACCAGTGAGCCATTTAACTGTTCCACGCATCCATTGGCTTGAGGATGGTAGGGGGTCATAACTATATATTGGAGTGTGTTCTTGGCGCAGTATGCCTTCATGACGTGACCAACAAGTTCAGGGCCGCCATTGGTGATGAGATGTTTGGGCCGCCCAAAGCGGGCCACAATTTCCTTTCCAATAAAGCGGGTAATGGTGGTGGCGGTGTGGTTGGTTGTTGCCCAGGCTACTGGCCAGCAAGTGAAGTAGTTAATGGCAGTAATAATGTACTTTTTTCCCGGTCTGTCTTTGGGGAGTGGCCCCACAATATTGAGGGCCCATAGCTCAAAGGATTACATGGCCTTGATGGGCAGGACAGACTTGGCGGGTGCAGTTTTAGATGTGCTCTTTTTGCACAACAAACATGTTTTGAGGAGGTTCAAGATGTCTTGACGCATGTGCGGCCACCAAACCTTCTGTTTCATGATCTCAAAGAGTTTACGCCCTCTGATGTGACCCAGGGTTCAATGGTAGTGCAATATTGTGTCCCCTTATTGTGTGGTGGGAATGTAAGGCGTCTTTTCACCTGTCTCCGCCCAGAAGCAGACGTTACCAGCATTTGTGGTGGACTGACTTTTGTTGTCCTTCAACTTGGAGATGATTACTGAGTTAAGACCATCATAGCAAGTTGCCTCAGGGCGGAGGTAGAGCATGGGCCAATCTGGATCCAAACCATTGTCCCCAGTGATGGATGCTACGTAGAGTTAGGAAAGAGTGTCAGCTGTGACAAGTTCCTTCCCAGGCTTTTACTTGATGCGCAACTGGTAAGGGGATAGACGCTCAATTCATCCTGCTTGGCGGCGTGTCAAATGGGACTGTGTGTGAAGTACTGAAGGGACTTATGGTCCGTCAGAATGCGGGGTGGGAAGGTAGCACCTTCCAGGTAACAGCGCCACTTCTCAGCGCAGTGTACAATGGCTGCCAATTCTTTATCATGGATGGGGTAGCGTTGTTCTGAGTCAGTAAGTTTTCTGGACTCATATGCCACGGTGAGGAAGACGCCATTATCAGTTTCTACCCTTAGCACGCCCCCTATGGCTCTGTTGTAGGCATTGGTCTCAAGTTTGTACTGTCAGTTTCAATTGGGGAACTTCAGTACTGGTGCTATTTTGAGCCTTTGCTTCAGCGTCTCAAAGGCTCAATCTCTGACAGGGGTCCAGTGGAAGCAATGTTTGGTATTGAGGAGCTCAGTGAGAGGTGCAATTAGTTCTCCACAATTGGGGATGAACTTGAGCACGTAGGCAATCATGTCTAAGAAGGTACACACCTGGCCCACATCAGTGAGAGGTGGCATGCTGATGATTGCCTTGATTTTAGCAGGGTTGGGCTTTATCCCTTAGGCAGAGATGGTGTGCCCAAGGAATAACAGCTCCAACTTGAAGAACTTGAATTTGGAGGGCTTAGCTTTTAGCTGGTTTTTCCAAAGGGTGTTGAGGACAGCACGGAGGTGTTGGAGGTGTGTGGTTTGATCTTGACTGAAGAAAATAATGTTGTCAAGGTACACAACCACACATTTCCCAATCAGTTCCTCAAATGCTTTGTTCATCAACATGGCAAAGGTGGAGGGAGTGTTGGTCATTCCAAAGTTCATGACACAGCACTCAAACAACCTGTAGCGTGTGCAGAAGGCAGTTTTTGCCTCATCCCCTGGCGCAATGCGGACCTGGTTGTACCCTGCAGTGAGATCAGTCTTGCTAAAGACCTTTGCACCTGCAAGTGTATCAAACAGGTTGTCAATCAGCGGCAGGGGGTACTTGTTCTTAACCGTCACCTCATTTAGGGTGTGGTAGTCTGTGACCAGGCAAAGGGACCTGTCCTTCTTGGCTACAAAGAAGACTGCCACCTGTATGGAGAGAGCAAGGGGCAAATGAAGCCCTTATCAAGCGCGTCCACAAGGTGCTAGCAGAGGGCTTCATCTTCTTTTGATGTGAGGCAGTATAATGGTTGTGCCTTGGGTAAGGACCCTTGAAGTTGTACAGCGTGTTAGATCTCCTGGGGAGGAGGTAGTTGTTCAAGTGTTTCACTGAATACATCCTTGTACTCCTCAAGGAGTGCCGCAAGCGCTGGTGATGGTGAGGAGGTCAAGGGAGGGACCACTGGTGGTTCAGCACGGATAACTTTGACTGAGCATTGGTTAAAGTCTAGTTTCCCCCCTTGAAATTGTACAATCCTGTCTCTGTTATTCTGACAAACACAGTATTGTGGAGTAACTTGCTCATTTCCACAGGGTAGATCTGGAACCCCACCCTATTCCTATTGAGGGTGATGACAGAGGTATCCCAATTGATTTAGGGGTGGTTGTGCCAAAGCCAGTTGAGGCCAGCAATTATGTTGTGGCTGAGTCCTGCCATGATTGGCCCAGAGAGCTTAACCTGGATGTTCCCCATTCTCACAGAGAAGGGTACCGTCTTGTGGGTGATGGCCACTCTGCGGGAGTCAGCTACTTGTACTGCTTTTAACCTGCTGGGCAATTGGTCTAACTGCTGAGAGTTGGCAAACGCCTGGTCCACCATAGTGTGGTTGGCCCCAGTATCTACCAGTAATTTGTGGGTGTTCCCACGGAAACAGAAGGGATAGGACAAGTGTGTTACTTTATTTGAGAAATGACTTGCCTGCAATACAGGGTCATCACTGTGGACTTGAAAGACGTCCAGGGTTTCAACTTTGTGAATGTTGTAGTCACAGGGATTTTTTGAAAGTAGGGATTGAGAGGATAGGTCAGGTGGGTTTGTAAGGCCTCTTGTTGCTACTACCCCCAGGCTTTTCCCAGATCCTCAATCTGCGCTAGCTAAAACTCCCCTTGCGGGAGCGTTTAGTCCCATTATCCTGCTGATGTGGTTGGCAGCAGCCTACTTGATTGTGGCCATTGCCAGGTATTGTACGTGGTTGGGATGGAGCGTCACTGGTACAGCAGAAGCCCATTGAGGCCTGGTTGTTAGCCTCCACAATGGCTTTATAGCAGTCATCAATGGAGGTACAGCAACCTACAGGGACCCACTTGCAAATATGGGGTTTTAACCCATTGACAATGAGAGTGAGTAACATTGCATTTCTGTTGATCACGGCTTCAGGGGCGGCAGCAAGAGCTTGTTGCCAGGCAACAAGGTACTCAGTAACAAAACCTGTTTGCTTGATTGCTAGAAGAGGGGTTTCCACAACAATGGGGGAGAAGGTTTCACTGTAACGGGACTTGGCGGCATCTCAGAATGCCACCCAGGTAACGTCAAGTTCCTGGCTGGCCCAGTTGGTGAACCACACAGCCGCAGACCCTGTGAGGCAACCAGACGCGGTGGCAACCCACATGGGATCAGGAACCTGGTAGATGCAAAGGCGGGTTACAGTAGACTGGAGCCAACTGACAATGTTGGCCCCCTTGACGCCACCAGCAAAGGATTCTAGCTGAAGGTTGAGCATGCATTGGGACAGATCTGACTAGGGTGGGGTGATGCTGGCGTCACGCTGCCTGAGGTGGAGCCAATTGTACACGCTGGTGAGAACTAACTGGTCTTGATAGATGACGTACCCGTTGGGGATGTCCTCCTTGGGGATTGGCAGGAAGGTCTCTTGTTGGGGAGTAGCCATATGACCCATACTCCGTCCTTTCTTGGGGGGAATTTTGTTTTAGGTAGGTCAATAACCTACTGCTTCTACCACTGTTGCAACTGAACCAATGAGGATTCAGTACTTGGAATTGGGGAAGACAACAGTCCAATAGAAAGGACAGAATAATAAGAATAAGGTATTGTTTATTGAGGAATATTGTGATTAATATACCATATGGGGAAAGCCACAAGGTCACAAGGGGGTGGCATAGTGGGAAGTTCCATGTAAGGTTTGAAGCCAAGGAATAACTTGTGTGGGGATCAGCAAGTTAAATTGGCAGCGCTCCTAATTAGAACAAAGTACCTGCCATTCAATATTGATATCAGATTAATCCATACTGTTAGATACGTCAAGGGGCAGCTCATTGAGCGCCCCCTGTGTATTGTAAGATGCGTTAGCAGGCAAGTCTGGAAACTTGGTTGCAACAGGGTGATAGTAGTCAAAGGCTTCAGTTTCATCAGCTGGTTCTTTGGTGATTGCAGATGGAAAGGTATCAAAAGTATGTAAGGAATCAGATGGGTGAACCAAAGGTTCATAACCACTTTATTTGGTAAGGATGATAATAAAGAATTTTCAGGTGCTTCTGACTTATATACTTACTCACATGCAAGTGCCTCTGGGCATTCTTCTGATGCTAACTGTGTGACAAGGCTTGGCATCTTGGGTTCTGCTGTTTGGTTGGCTGCTTCATGGTCATTTTTGGGGTTTTCAGGAAGATTTGTTTGGCTTCTTGGTGGTCCATCTTGGCTTGGCTGGTCATTGGTTCTGACAGGTTTGGCTTCAGGAGTCATGGTGTTTTTCCAATATGATCACAATTTTTGGACTGGCGTGACAGGCATTCTTGAGGCAAAGAAACTTGATTAAAAAAGGGGTTCCCAATTGGGAACCCTAAATTACTTGATGAAGGGTGGACTTTGTTGTAACTGTGCTGTTTTAGCAGAGTTACAAGGGGAAAATCATTTAGAAGCTAGATCATAATCTTTATTGAGAGATAGTGATTATATAGTCATTGTGAATCAAAGGTAACAGGAACATGGTTGTGTTGATCACACAGCTGGATGGTGAAGGGGGTGGCTTGATCCTGGTATGAGCCAAGCGCCAAAACAAGGTATCCACTATAAAGGATCATTATCTGTTCATGCTGTTGGATTTGGCAATTTGTGTTGACTTCCTAATCTGGCTTTGAGTGGCCAACTAATTGGATTGCAGGTCACAAACCCGCTTACTCAGAACCTTGCTGGCAGGTTGAGCCTGCTGTTTTGACACCCCCAACTAAAGGTTGGCCTCCTCTGGGGGTAGGTTGTCAGGGAGTTTGTCAGGAGCCCAGGCTCCATACTGGACTAATTGTTGTTCTGTGGCGGGCAGGGCAGTTTTGCGTTGTTTTTGTCTTGCTTTTCAGGGTCTCAGGCAATCATGGTGTAGGGCCTTGTCTTGTTTGTGCTTCCTGAGTCCTTGCACAAGGTAAGTGTTATTGTTTTTTACCTTTATAATGATTGCTGGGCCTACTTTCTTGGGTTGTAGTTTACTTTTATCAACGTTCATGACTCAAACTTTGTCCCCAACTTCATGTATATCTTGGATGGGGACAAAGGTTTTTTGCAGACATTCATTTTCCTTTTCTGTTTGCCTGCTGTTGGCCTCTATAACTTGAGGGTCTGAGCGCGGGGGGATTTACTTGGTATTTCCAGTTTAGGTCCTCTTAATGCTTGAATGATATTTGGCTGTGTGCTGTATACCTACTCAAAAGGGTTTTTCCAGTGGATCTGTTCACTTGGGTTTGACACAAAAGTAGTGCAGTTAATAGCTGCTTATACTAGTCTTCAGGTCTCCCAGAGGTGAGCTTGGCTACAGCTTGCACAAGGCTGCCATTAAGTTGCTCTACACGTTCATTGGCCCGTGGGGGGTAAAGTGTTGCCACGGTATGTTTGACCCCATTTTTAGCAAGGTATATATTGGTTTTTTGGAGGTCAATTCTTTCCCTTCATTGGTTATCAGGAGTTCTGGCTTTCTGAACTTGCTGATTATCTCTTTTCCATTGAATTGTTGTATGTCATTGCCAGTGTGCACCTTTACTGCTTAGGCTACTGGCCATCTTGTAGCAAATTCTATGGCAGAGATGCTGTATTTCTTATCATTGTGTTTCCCTGGCATAGGGCCAACGGCGTTGAGGGCCCACACCTTGAAGGGTAGTTGTGTGCAAATGGGTAGTACTGACTTTGAAGGGATTTTGCACTTGGCAAATTATTTGCATACCTCACATTGGTCTAGGGCTTCCTGAACGTCACAATATAGGGTTTGCCACCAGGCCTTGTGCTTAAGGAACTCATATAGGTTTGACTCTTGGTATGTCTGAGGTCTCTGTGATATTTTAGGATGGTGTCTACTTGCTGGTGCGTGGGGATATAAGGAACAGTAGTACCATCAGACATTTTTCTGTACAGGGTCCTGTACACGTCAGCAAATAGGTGTTTGTTTTTGAAAACTGTTTTATTTGCTATGTTGGTTGTACCAGGGAGGAAACACTTGTCTTTTGTTTGTAGTACCAAAAAAGGCCAGTCTGGGTCAAGCCCATTTTTCCCTCTTGTGGTACAGACATATAGACGTGAGAGGGTGTCTGCCATGGCAAGCTTGGGACCAGGTTTGTACTGTATGAGCAAATTGAATCTCTCCAAGAGCTCCAGCCAGAGGGCTTGGTGGCGAGATAGATTTGCTTGGGTTTTGAAATAAATGAGCAACTTGTGGTTGGTTAATGCTGTGAATTCTTCCTGCCGTTCTAGATAGCAACGCCATTTGACTAGACAGTGCACAATGGCCAGCAGTTTTTTGTTGTGGATAGGGTATTGACACTTGCCATCTGTCAACTTTCGTGATTCATAAGCTACAGGCAGGAAGTCACCATCATTATTTTTGATTTGTAGTACCCCCAATGGATGCATCTGAGGCATTGGTTTCTATTGGGTATTTCCTGTCATGTTTAGGGTATTGCAGGATAGGAGCTGTTGTGAGCTTCTCCTTGAGGCGTCTAAAACAGAGGTCATATGGGGGTCAACACAAACTTGAATTTGGCGCCTGTTATGGCAGATAAGGGGGCAGTCAAAACGCCACAGTCAGATATGAACTGGCGTACATGGGCCACCATCCCCAAGAAGATGCAGAGTTCCAACTTATCCTTGGGTGGCGGCATCTTGCAGATGGCCTGTATCTTTTAACTGTTGGGTTTGATTCTGTCCTTTGAGACTATGTGTCCCAGGAAGGATAATTGCTTGCAGAAGAACTGGCACTTGGGGGGTTTGGCCAACAGATTGTGTTGTGCCAGGGTAGCAAAGACTGCCTCTAGGTCCTTGTAATGCTGTTCCACCAAAGGCTGTAGACAATGATGTTATCTAGGTAGACTATGACATGCTTGCCTATGTGTGGCGCAAACACTTTGTTCATGAAGATCACAAAGATGAAAGGGGCGTTTGTCATGCCAAAATTGAGTACCACACACTTGTACAAGCCGTATTTAGTATGGAAGGCTGTTTTGGGGATGTCTTCCTCCTTAATACAAATCTGGTTGTAGCCTGTGGTTAGGGTAATCTTGGAGAATACTGTGGCTCCTCCCAAGGCGTCAAAGAGGTTGTCAATCAGTGGTAGTGGATAACAATTCTTGATGGTAACTTTGTTAGGGCTTGGTAGTCTGTGACCAGACATAAGAGACCGTCCTTCTTGGCCACAAAGAATACAGCGGCCCCAAAGGGAGACTGTGAGGGGCAGATAAGTCCTTTTTCCAGTGCCTCCTTGAGATAGGCGCGCAGGGCGCCGTCCTTGTTTGGGGTCAGTTGGTAGATAAGACGTGCTTTGGGTACAGCTCCTTTGATTTGGATGGAGTGTTGAATGTGTTTCTCTGGGGGTAGCCCGGGTAGCGCTTCCTTGAAGATTTCTGGATGGCGGGCCACAATTTTGCAATCTTGAGTTTTGGAGGTATTCTGGTGATCTTTGAAGTGTATTATCTCATACTGGCAGGAGTCCCAGTCAATTGCCTTCAGGTTTTCCTTTTTGTCCAGGGTCTCTGTGATGCGCACAAAGACATGGTTGTGTAGGAGTTGGTTCACTGAGTCAGGGTAGATCTGGTGGTTGACACCTTCACACTTGATGATCAACACTGAGGTTGCCCATTCTACGTGAGGATTGTTCTTTTATAACCAATCCAACCCCAGTACAATGTCAAACTTGGGGAAACTAATGATGGGACCTTGGATGGTGGAGTGGAGGTTCTCAAGCATGACAGAGAAGGGGGCGGTTTCCCTTGTCACAGCAATGTGATGTTCATCAGCCAGGACCACATTTTTAATCCGCAAAAGATTAGTGACTAGCTTGAACTTAACCACAAAGCTGCTGTTGACTAGGGTTCAATCTGCACTGAGTCCTGGAGTGCTGAGCCTGTGTAACTGCAAAAACGGAAAGGATAGGACATCAGTTTATTGGGTTGTCTGGCAATGGTGTACAGTACCAGGTCCTGCAAGGGTACTTGGATCATTGGACATTGGTCTACGTTCTTGGGATGTTACTCATCATTGGGCAAGTTGGGAGTTGTGTGGGGAGAGTTTGGCCTGCTTAATGCTCTCCTTGGGCTTTTTCCTCATCTTGGTTGCCTTGAGTAGCAGTGATACAGAAATGGGTACAATTTGACTGACCATTGTTTCCATTCCCATGTCTGTTTGAACTTGTGAGTTTATGGTTGGTGTTATTCCCATTGCCTCCAGGGGGTGGTTGAGTGGAGCGCCTGCCTGCATGGGAATCCTTGGGTCTCTCTTGTTTTCCAGTTTGTGCCTTATGGAGGGTGTTGGATGTTTGTTCCACTTTCTCTGCTTTGCGGTACAGGCTTTGTAAGTTGGTTAATTGGTCCAGGTTCATGTGTCTCATTACATGCAACTTAATGGCGTTGTAGTACATGAGGTGTGTAGCTGGAGTATCAAAGGCCATGTCAGATGGTTCACAAAGTCAGAGTTCCTTTTAGGCGCAGGTGAGTTCCTTCACAGTGCCTGTCTGGGTAAGGTTCTTTATTTGGCCTATTATCATGAGCGCTATGTCCTTAAGCACAAACCTTGCCAAGAAGTCTTTCTTGAAGGTATTTCAGTTCTTGTTGGTGTGTTCTTTGTGCCACTTATCACACCAGGTGCCAGCGTTGTGGGTCAGGCGTATAGAGATTTCCACAATCCAAAATTGCTTTGGGCATTCCATCTGTGCCAGTTTGCTCTGGGCGGACTGGATCCATGCTACAGCGTTGTTGTTGTTGACCCCAGCAACAGGTTCCAAGGCAGCGCTTTGCAGTCTTTGGGCCACGTAGGCAGACATGGTGCTTTTGTTGGTTGGCTGCAGAATAGAGGAGGGAGCCTGAAAGAAACCTTGTTCAGACATGGCGTTGAAGGCAGGTAGTAAAATCACTGTGTTCTGATACAGGACAAAGCCATCAGTATCATGGTACCAGGGGTGTAAAGGGTCCAGTCCAGCAGGAGGGCAGACATAATTCTGTCAAGAATTTGTTGGCCGCGGCGTGTGCGGGCAACAGGCAGAATTTTTCAAGATAAAGTAGGATGGACAACCTACCTGTGCTACCAATGTCATAACTGTGCTTTTTTAGCAGAGTTACAAGGGGAAAATATTTGGAAGCTATATCATAATCTTTATTGAGAGATAGTGATTATATAGTCATTGTGAATTAAGTATAACAGGAACATGATTGTGTTGATCACACAGCTGGATGGTGAAGGGAGCGGCTTGATCCTGGTAATGAGTCAAGCTCCAAAACGAGTTATCCACCACAAAGAATCACCATCTGTTCATGTTGTTGGATTTGGCAATTCAAGTTGACTTCCTAGTCTGGCTTTAAGTGGCCAGGTAATTGGATTGCAGGTCACAAACCTGCTTGCTTGGAACCTTCACTGGAGGGTTGGGCCTGCTGTTTCGACAACTTGAACTGGGTTTACTGGGCAGCTAAAATTAGCCTGCCCAGGCCCAGCTAAACCCACCAAGGCTTGGGCATAGCTTTTAGTCCCAGAATGGGCCCTGCAGCTGCTACCAGGGCAGGAATGGTTCCTGCACCTGGATTTTTGCTTTTCAAAGCAAATCCAGGTGCAGGCAAATCTCCCTGCCCACTAGCCCTGTCAGGCAGCTAGGAGCGGGTTTGATTCCCACCTGGGGCCTTGAAACTGTTACTTTTGTAACACAAGGTGTTCAATCAGAGCCAGGCACTTGTTTCAATGGTAGTTCTAGAGAAATAGGATACTCTTTCTCAAAGGAGGGAACAAAAGCCAGGGCCACTTCAGGGGGGGGACTTTGGGAAACTGATTGTGCAAGAGAGATCTCTGTGTTGTCAGAAGTAAGACTCTTTACCAGATACTCCCCAGTGAATAACATGTCCCAAGCTCTACTTAGGAGGTTGTCACGCATGTAAAAGAGCTTAGCAGGATCTGCTTGCACCCAGTGAGCTGAAGACAAGCATAGCCACAGGTCTGGAGAGGTATTACATACCAAGAACAAGACAGAAGCCAAGGTAAAAACTAGAAATTTTCCAGGGAAAACAACATCTTTAAATTTCTCAAGAAAATTTAAGAGACTCCAGATCAATTAGGTGGTGTAAAAAAGGTAAAAAAAAATAATTACTAGGCTACCACAAGAGCCCTGAGATTTTTGGAGGGCTAGAAGTGATGCCAGGGACCAGGGAAGCCATGAAAGAAGCTTTCACTATGAAGAAGTTGATTACAAAGTCAACTTTTGCACAGAAACCAAAAATTTTAAACTTGAATTTATGTTAGTATATCTTATAATTACTTACTTTAAGTTAAAGTTTAAAACTGAAAGAGAAAATAGGTAAGGAGTTTTGTGGTACACTCACACTAATGCTAGGAGGACAGGAAAGTCTGTTGAGAGTGTTGTGTATATACTTATGGGAAGTATAATAAACAAGATAAGGGGAAGATTTAATAAGATAATAATACTTTATTGGATATTAATATAGAATAATATATAGTATCATGACAAGCCACATACTGTCCAAGTACATCATGGGGGTCATAGGGCTTATCTAAGTAATGTTCCTCTTAGGTCACAAGGCTTATTCAAGTTGTGTTCTGCTTAGGATCTGGATTAGATGATCCCTGTAATAGATGGACAACTAATAATGGTGCCACCAGTTTACTGGCTGATTGGTAAACCATTTGGTGATCTACTTGGGGTGTTAATTCCCTGAGAGGGAGTAATCAAAGATGTTGCAACATCTCCCCCTGTGGTGCTGGAAGGTGGAGCCTTGTGAATTTTCTTAACAGTGTTGGGGATAAGCGCTTGGTATTGATCCAGTTTAATGTTGGGGACAGGAAGTTGGAAATTACGTTGGGCATTCTTGCTTTACAAAGGCAAAGTTGGTTGTGGTGCATGCGCTTTAGTTTTGTTCAAGCTCCAATTCCCTTGATGAGGTAGGTATTGTTGAGCTTGACTTCCATGACTATGCCTAGTCCATGCATTCCTGGGTTCAACTTATGCTGATGGTGGTTGACAACCCAGATTTTGTCCCTAACCTAGAATCTTTCCTGCTGTAGTGGGATTGCTTCTCTTTTGACTCTTTGGAGTTCCATCTCCTCTTGGTCTTTTCTAGTATGTTGTACATTGGGGTCATTGTTGTCTGGCATCTTTTTGGGAAGAGGTAATTGTGGTCCTGCAGTTGTACTACCAAGAGCGGGCTTTTTTCCATAGACAAGCTCATAAGGGCTTTTGCCTGTATTGCAGTTGACTTGTGTTCTACATACCATGAGTGCTGTTGGCAGCATATCAACCCAGGCCTTTGAATTGTTAGCAGATAACTTACTGAGGGCTTCCACTAGCAAGCCGTTTAGTTGTCCTATTCATTCATTTGCTTGCAGGTGACATGGGCTGGCTGTGATTTGTTTTATTCCATTTTTGGCAAGATAGATTTTGGTGTCAATGGCTTTAAGTTTGGTGCCTCCATCTGTAATCAGGAGTTCAGGTTTGCCAAACTTAGCTATGATTTATTTGCCAATAAATTGTCTTACATCATTGCCTTTGTGTTCTTTGGTGGCTTGCGCCATAGGCCACCTGGTTGCATAGTTGATAGCTGTTATGATGTACTTCTTTCCCTTGCTTTAACTTGACATTGGCTCCACAATATCCAAAAACCATACCTTGAAGAGTTGTGTGATAAATACGGGTACTACTGAATTGGGTGGTGCTTTGGTTTGGGTGTACTTCTCACTGACTTTGCATTGCTCCAATACTTCTCTGATATCATCTAGCATTTTAAGCCACCAGTAGCATGTCTTGAGGTATTCATGCAAGTTTCTGCTACAGATGTGTCCCAAGTCTCTGTGATATTGGAGAATTGTGTCAATATTTTGTGTTGACGGGATTTAGGGTACAGTATCACCATTTGGAAGTACTTGGTGGAGGGTACCATATATGTTTTTGAACATATGTTTGTTCTTGAGGACTTTCTCTTGGATGTTCATTGGTGTGCCAGGTGGGAACCCTTCCTGGAGATTCCCCATGATTAACATGGGCCAGTTGGGGCTGCCATCAGTGCAGAGGACATGTTTGCTTTATAGCCTTGATAAGGTGTCTGCAGTAAGAATTTCCTTGCCTGGCTTGTATTCAATTTACATGGGATATCTCTGTATGAGACTCATTCATTTGACTTGTCTTCTTGATAGGTGTTGTTGTGTCTTGAAGAATATAAACAATTTGTGGTTGGTGAGGACTTTGAACGCTTGGGCTCCTTCTAGATAGCATCACCACTTTGTGAGGCAGTGCACAATAGCTACTAACTCCTTGTCGTGTATGGGGTATCTTTGTTTGCCGTCAGATAGCTTCCTTGATTTGTACGCCACGGGGAGAAGTCTTTTCTGTTGTTTGGATACAGAGTACTCCTTCTATGGCGTAATCAGAAGAATTGTTTTCTAGCTCATAGATTCCCTTGTGGTTTGGGTATTGAAGGATAGGAGCAATGACCATATGTTCTTTCAGTTGGCAGAAGTGCTGGTCTTACAGTGGGGTCCAGAAAAACTTGGTTGTTTTTCCTGTAATGGCTGATAGGGGGCTGTTAGGGCACCCCAGTCAGGGATTAATCTTCTTACATAGGCTATCATTCCAAGGAATGTGCAGAGTTTGCTCTTATTTTTTGGGGCTGGCATTTCAGTTATGGCGCATATCTTGTCTGTATCTGGTTTTATTCCGTCCTTAATGATAATGTGACCAAGAAATGGAAGTTCTGCTGAGAAGAATTCACATTTTGACGGTTTGGTGATCAATTGATTCTCTTCAGTGGTACAGAGGGCCAGGTAGATGTCTTTCCAGTGTTGCTCCAGCTTGGGGCTGTAAATAATGATGTTGTCCAGGTAGATGATTGCTTGTTTTCTGATGTATTCCTTGAAAACTTTGTTAATGAAGATCACAAAGGTACTGGGAGTGTTTGTCATGCCAAAGTTGAGAACAACTCATTCAAAGGATCCATATTTAGTTCTAAATGCTGTCTTTGGAATGTCTTCAGGTTTCACGCAAATTTGGTGGTAACCTGCTTTCAAATCAATTTTTGTGAAGATTTGGGACCCCCACATGGCATCAAAAAGGTTGTCAATTAGTGGTAGGGGATAACTGTTCTTAATTGTGACCTCATTGAGTGCTCTGTAGTTGGTGACAAGGTGGTGTCCTCCATCTTTCTTTGCCACAAAGAAGACAGCAGCGCCAAAAGGTGACTTTGATGGTTGTATGAGTCCTTTTTCAGGGGCTTTGTCAAGGTAAGCCTTTAGGGCGTCATCTTTGAGGTCAATTTTGTGTTGTATGCCGCAGTCAGGAGGTAGTCCTGGTAGTGTTTCTTGGAAAACAGTGGGGAATTTGTTAACTAGCCAGTCTTGGATGAGGTTCTTTTCATATTGAGTCTCGGTATTCTTAAAGTGGATGACCTCATATGTGCAGGTACTCTAATTGATTTTGCAAGGGTTGACTTCCTTTTCTGTTTCTGTGATTTTCACAAATACATGGTCCCTCATAAGCGTGTCAAGGTGAGTTGGATAAACATGGTGGTGTACTTCTCCTTGTTGTATGATGAGGGTAGTGCTATCCCAGTCAATGTGAGGTTTGGTCTTTCTCATCCAATCCGGGCCAAGTATAACATCATACTTGGGGATTGATATAATTGGGCCACTGAGCGTGATTTGCACATCTCCAATTTGGGCGCGTAAAGGTTTTGCCTCTTGGGTGACTGGTGTGCTTCTGTTATCTGCCATGATGACTCTCCTGATACTGCTTTGGGTGGTAGGTAGTTTCATGAGATCAGCAAATTTCTTGTTGACAAGAGATTGATCTGCTCCAGTGTTGAATAGTGTGGTGCCCTGATATCTGCAAAAATGGAAAGGGTAAGTGAGGAGTTTATTTTCAGTTTGGACAACAAAAAGTAGAGGATTACTGGAGGTTACTTGGATCATGGTAATTGAATCCACGTCTTGATCCCTGTACAAGTCTTGTGAGTTGAGGGAGGGTGGCTTGCCTAAGCACTCCCCTGAGCTTTTCCCTCCTCCTTGGTATCTTTGGTGCTTGCCTGGTTGTCTTGTGCAATGTGATTCCCAGTTTGAGGATGGGTGTTATTGGCTTGGTTGTTCTGCCTATTGGGCTGAGGATCCTTCTTGGCTGTAGGACTCTCCTTGTGCTTGTTGGTTGCATGTAGATTGTCAGATTTTTGGATCTGTGTGTTTTCCCTCCAAAAACAGATCATCAAGGTTATTGCAGCGGTTCATGTCAAACTGATGTAAAATTTGTGTGGGGAGGCCATTGTAGAAGTCCAAACATGGTCCAGGTTCATCAAAGTTGATGGTGTTGGGTGTGCAGTCATGTAGGTCTTCATATGCAGCAATGTACTCCTCAATTGTTCCTTTCATCTTGAAGGTTAGGAGTTCTGTCAAAATCACCACATTGGAATCCTTCATGGAGAACTTTTTGAGGAAGACAGCTTTGAATACCTCCCAGTTTTCCTTCTGGTTGGGGTGTTGGGTTAGCCACTTGCTTACAAAACGGGATGTGGTTCTGGTGACGCAAAGGGCAATCTCACTGACCCAGAGTCTTTAGGGTAGTCACTTGCTCAAACTTGCTCTGTGTACTGTTGATCCAGAGGGCAACAGCACCCAATTCAACACTTTGGTGATGTGGTCACTGTTGACTCAAAACTCTAAATCTCCTATGTTTTTTGCTAGTTGTACTAGCTTAATTCTTTTTTTTAAGCGTTCAGGGGTGCAAACCCATAGAACACAACAAAATTATGGCCATTTTGCACAATTCAATGTTAAGCTTAATAAAAAAACTCAATTTAACTATATTCTTTCTTTATGTTTACTAATAAAAATTATTTTTTATTTGTTTTCATGACGTAAAAGTGTCAATGTTGACACTTTTTAAGCCAAACTTATTTTTAATAACAAAACTGAAATATCTACAAAAAAAAATTAAGTGTGCATTTAGAAAATATTTTTTATTTGATTAATATATAGAAAAAGACATTTTGCATACAGTAGATTGTTAAAATGTTCATCTTATAAATATATATGTGGCACTTATTCCAACTTTAATATCATAAATGAATTGGTGGCTAACAACAATCCAATAATTTAAGCATGAGTTACTATGTAAGTTACTATAGAATTTATTATTGAAAATAATGTCAACACTCAGAAATGTTGTCTATTTGCTTGTGATCATCTGCTGGGGTGGAGTTAAGCAAATTAGAGTGGTGCAATTAAGCTTAAATTAATATGCCACCTCATATAAAGAATGTTGTAAGTGACGTTGTTGACACTTTACCCTTTTCATTATCTTAACCAATGTGTTAACAACTTCTTATATATGCAATGATAAAATATCATATTCTCACCCCCAAAATATTATATTTAATAAAGAAATACTTAACTTTGATTATTTTTTAACTTATTTTTATATGTTTTTATTTTATTATGTGAACAAAAACACACAGAAAACAGTTAATATTTACTAGCCCGCGTAAATTTAATTAAGTGTACTATGAAAAAATATAGTAAATTTTCAAAAAAATGTTGACAGTGACAATTTTGTCAAAAATAATGTCTACATATTTCCAATCAACAGTTATACTGTAAATTCAGAACCTAAACATAAAAATGCGGGATTGTCAAATCCTTGGTCCAAATTTCAAATCACTTTTGTGGGATGGCCTTTTTTTAATTAAATTGATTTTTTTGAGTATTTATTTGAATATTTGAAAATGCGGGGACTCATAGACACTTTGCAAGTTCAAGTCAAACTGCATATTTCCAATGGACAAAATGAATTAACTGGAATCAGATTTGAAGTGTTCAAATCCATCAACCATTTTCATTAAGTTTACTATGTTTTTTGAAATTGCGGGATTGTCAAATCTAAGAGCCAAATTTCAAATCACTTTTGAATGCCACTAGTAAACTCAAA